>CACRXK020000420.1:0-83269 GCA_902702795.2 Paramuricea clavata | reverse complement strand
CTTTTAAAATACTTTAAACTTGTTCTTACGTGGTTTTCCAGATGTAGTGACGACAACAATAAAGTTTAAAGAAGAAAATTCTAACATTTAAACCGACTAAACAATAACATAGTAAACTTGCATAATTAAACAGCAACTAAAAATGATAGGTTTTACTAAATCTTTTCCTGTGCAATTATTACTAGCATTGGAGACAAGGATAATAGTTTATTTGAAAGAGAAAAGAACAGGCTTTGAAGTAAGCCTAAAAGCGTTTAACTAGAAATAGTATTTCGAAAGTTATTAAGCACAAAAGATGAATTGCGTTTATTTTGATACACCCTGTATAATGGGAATTGTCTATTGGTCCCCATTATCTATTTTTGTTTCTCCAAATAAAGACAAAGAGCTAGAGGAGGGACCAAAATTTATGTTCTTGTTTTGCCTGTTGGGGGGGGGGGGGCTTTGAAAATTTTACTTGTCTTTAGTGGGGGGGGGGGCAACGAAAAAATATTATATCTGTAGAGTTTCTCCTCAGTCTCCCCCTGTACAATAAATAATGAGCAGCCCTTAGCGCGCTAATTGCAGTTAGCGTTAACTATCGTAGTTAAATCCTTAACTATAATTAGTTAACTATATGATTTAACTGCGTTGCACAAAACGTGGTTAGTCGGATAGTTAACTAATCACGTAGTTTACTGTGCGTGGGGCGTTTAAACACAAAACGCGTGGGTTAAAATAACTTTAAAAAAGACTAGGGAGAATTCGAGGAGCGGGAAATTGAGTAAAAAATTTGTTTTTGAGAAAAAATTAGCCAACCTCGTTCCCAGGGCTTCAGTGTGAGGACGAGGGAGACACGAGGAATTAGCCCTGGTCTGGGCCGGTCACTTCTGCATTCTGATTGGCTAACACTATATTGTCTAAAAATAACTGAACTTGACGGTTGACAATAACAAATTATAATACAATTCAACATTTGTATTTTTATGATTCTTGTGTGCACGAGTATGCTTTGCAAAATAATTTTTCAAAGTAAGACGTTTTTCCGACTGCACGATTTACTTTCGCCTCGGCCGGTTACAAAACTCAAAAGCCGTGTCGACGTGAGCTGTGATGTTTCCTGACAAAACAAGAAATGTCTACTATTATTTAAGTTTTCCTTGTACAGTATTTATTAGTGCAGATGTCTGATGAAATACTACGCGTATTGCATTGTAGTAATATTTTAATTTACAATATTCTGTACTGACAAATAAAAGCAAGACAAACAATTAAATGAAACTACTAAATTAATTTAGGCCCTGTTTACTTAATAGCTCTACGCCTAGGCCGATGTAGTCTACAAGATTCGCACGCCACCCAGTTTTTCAGTTTCAGAATACGCCGAATACTTGAAAATTGCGACTATACGATAAAATAAAACAAAGATTGTGAAGGGGAGAAAATTGGTAGGCAAGCATTGCTCCTGAACGGCAAGTGTTGGTGTCCGGCGAAACAAGGGAACCGTATATTCCTGTACAGCGTAAACAGGTTACGCGAGGTTTTATATTTGTGTTTATTTAATATATTGAATTAAGTCAGATCTATAAGAGCATATTTAAACTAAATATTAATTATAGCAATAGCCATATTGTTCAAGACGAGAGAAAGGAAATTTCGTGTGAATCACCACTTGCATGGAGACGCCTAGATGCAGCTTGGATGCAGAGCTTTGCCTGTAGTTGAAAATCTCCAGAAATATCGGTATATCTTACCAAACATAGACGGGATCTTCATAGATTTTAGCTGATTCGTGTCAAACTTCGCTCTACACATAAATAATATCGATTGAGAAGTCTTTTAACTATTTAGTCTTTTAACTTTTAACTATATTCATTAAAGAATATCTCGCCACTCCTTGACGAGTAGCTGTCAAATACTGCCATTTTTTGACGTCACGTGACCGGACCGGACCAGGGCTTCCTCGTGTCTCGCCTTGTCCTCACACTGAAGCCCTGGGAACGAGGTTGAAAATTAGCAAACTGAAACGTATTTTGTCAAAAGGCTTCAATTTTAAAGATTCAAACCTGGTTTCCTGGATAGTTCTAAGTATTTTACATCCACCAACAGCAAAAATTTCCTGGGTAACAGTTTTCTATTCAAAATATAACACAAGTTTGAAAGTGCCGAAAACAACTTTAAAGCTGCTCTACGTTCTGGAAACATGTTTTGTGTTAAATTTCAAGGATTGTTGAATGTTTTTAGCTTTTTTCTTTGTTGAAATACAACTATTTAGTGCTTAAAAACAGAGGTCTTTTCAGCGGCATATTTTCGATGCCTTACGTATAAATAATTTATTAATTTAAAAAGCGCTAAACACTATAAATATTCTAAATATGGCGACCATCATGAGTGCATGACTTTAAAGATGGCGGCCAAGTTATCGTTCCAGTTCCAGTAGAGTTAACGTTCACAGGTGAATACTCGTGTTGGGCAGGAATTTTTCATATTTCCAACCGAAACTCTATCCGTAACCTTACCTTAAAGGTAGTTGGTTTATGTAGCAGTTAAGTATTTCCATGTGGTCAAATCGACAGAAATCAGTAACAGTTACTATTAATTTGGATGTTCGCAAAAAATCGTATAACGCCCTGCGACGACAAAATTCACTCGTACAAAAAATATTTCAAACTCTATAGTGAGCATTCGCAAACTGCATACCTCTATATACCAGGTGTTGTCACCAACTTATATAAACGGGCTTAATGGTTGATCATAACAATAAAGGACAATGAACTATAGAAATTATCTGGTTATAAATAACGAATCATAAACGCTGATCGTTGTTGTTTTATGAAGCCAAGCCTGATCGTAAAAGTATTTCGCTGAAATTTGAGCTGCGTATTTACATTACAATATTATGCCGCCTACAAATGTGAAGCCTTTTCGTATTGTTATAAAGTATAAAGAAACGACGAGTTACTATCGCAAGAGGAAGTGGGCGTGTAGAAATTCTCATTTTTCCTGACTGAAACATATTTATTTTATTTATTTTTTTATTTATTTATTCATTTTTTCACACACATAAAAGATACACATTTACAGAGAGATATAAAAATAATTAGAAATACATGCATGCAACAACCCCTCACCTATATTTTCCAAACATTGTTTCAAAAAGAAGTATTCGTAATTACGCCAACACTGTCTCTCTAAGTAACATCATGAGGATGAATTTCATTGCTCTGCGTTGAGAGTTTTTTATTAATTTACGTTGTTTAGCCGAGTAAGGTGACGACACACACAACGCTTCTCTATTGCGCTGTTGTGTGACTCAAGCTTAGATCGCAATCACTTTTCACTTGGATGGGTTGAACGTATTAGGGTAATTTAAAGAAAAAAATATATGCCTTTAAGTAGATTTAATGAACGAAAAGCTCCTGGTTTAGATAACATAACGGCTGAAACGAAATAATCTCACCATCACTAACCGAAGTATATTTGCCAGATCAATTATTATAGCACTGACATATTTCCATCTGAGTGGAAAACGGCCAGAGTATCACCAATATTCATGAAAGGCAAAAAGAACGATCCGAATAACTATCGACCGATATCAGTTATTCCAGCAGTTTCTAAAATTTTTGAAAAAGTAATTTTCGAACAACTTTTTAAATATTTCAATATCAACCGCTTATTGACGCATTGCCAGCCATTTTTAAAATTTACTAAATGCCATATAGAACTTTGAAATATCAAATCGCTTCCATAGACAATCTACAGTATGTAAAGTTCTTAGACTTAGATCCGAAATACCACACACTCAAACAGACTTAAGTCTCGTAACTCAGTTGGCAGGGCATTTGACTAGTATGCAAAGGTTGCGGGTTCGATTCCCATCGTGGTCTGGCTAACTTTTCAGCCTGCCCGGTGTAAATAGACACTCAGAGTAACATAAAAAACATCATAGTTACTGTAAAATTGCTTTAGACGTTTTCCGTTCTTTCAATAATTATTTAACATTTACATTCAGGATTGTCAAAGGTCCCGTAAAAACGTTTGGACAAACAACAATAAGCTATCCTGCAGTGATAAGAATTTGTGCACGAGGAATGATAAATGCATTGACGGCACATGCAAAGGAACACTGTTCACATGTCTTGAATGTGAAAGATGTAATGGAGATGGATGTACGATCAAACCTGGTTTCTGCGTGATCAGTGGTAAATGTTACAACAATGGGGATTTGAAACCTGGAAGACCTTGTCAAGTGCGTTTACATTTTATACCAAAAAATAATGTTGTAATACAAATCTCTCGCGCCGGAAATAATTAATTAACTTATTCACTCGGTAGATTGAACCTTTTGAACACGGTTTCATGTGAGAAAAGCTTAATTCGTTTTAAGGTCTCTAGATTTTTAATTTTCTATGAAATGCGTTAACGTAGTCACAAAGTCTAAATTCTGAAGTATTTTTAAACAGTGAGAAAATTAACAAGGAGAAACAGGATTGCCATCCCAAGAAACCTATTTTAAATCTAAATTCCATACGTTTCCCCTGTATTGCAATTTTCTGCTACCTTCCATGGCGTATATTCCCCTATTTCTGTGGTCTTTCCTGGGAACAAAGGCATGACCGTTACATGCATGTTATACTTACACATGATTCACCAGTGAAAATGCTTAATTAGCTCTTTTTACTGTACAATAGCGCACTATGTATTATGATATGCAAAGAACAATGCTGACATAGCTCACTGGAAGTTTGAAGGAGTTAAACTGGAGGTTTTTCAGAAAGATAGAGCTTTGCGGTTTCAAAGGGGTGGGTATATAAAAATACACGAAGCAGCGGCACATCAGTTTTAGCAGTGTTTATAACTGATTATTTTTGGCATTTAATGGTTTGATTTCGTTAACGTTGCATGGAAAAAACTTCACAAGTTTTACAACTATGGCTTGCTTTGTCGTGAGAAGTGCGATTTCTTATGCGTGCCTGCTGGCATGTGGTCCATGTAGATATTGATTAACAAAATTAGATAGCGCCATTGGTTGGTAAAAGCTTCCTTACTCTCCTAAAGATTATCACAAAATATGACGAATAAATCTGAAATAAGTATAGGATATTCAGACACTGGTTGCTGACGCGTAACGGTATTGCATCTTAGGATGAGATGCTATAGATTAGTCACCTACACATCATTTACAGTGCGTCTACAGTAAGATAGTATATTTGAACTTCCATGGCAGCATACACTGAATTGCAGAAGTTTTACATTATGATTAGATAGATCAAACGGACTGACGTGAAGCAGACCGAGGTACACTTTGAGCTTACAAATGGCGCTTGAGCAGCCGCTATTAGTCCATACCTCATTAATGATCTGCCTTCAGACCTTATGTGCCTAACCCACCCTGTCAACTTTTCCTGTGGGAGGAAACACGGAGTACCCGGAGAAAACCCACGACTTTCGGCAGAGCGTTGACTTACTCTTTTCACATTAGGACTGGTTTCCAGTCACAATGAGGATTCCTCATTGAGATTCGAACCCGCGGCCTTAGAGGTGAAAGGCAAGTGCGCTAACCACTTCGCCACCGAAGCCCCGGGGCCACTTAGAGAACACTAACAGATCACATTGCAGAACATAAATTGAAAAAATCAACAAACGGCGCATTAGCCAATCAGCATTAGACCAAAAACAATTTGAACAAATTAACGAATGTCAAACGGTAAAAATAGACTTGTAAAAGTAAATACTGCAGTTAATTGCTTCCTGAATCTTTCTTTTGCTTGGACGAGCTTTAGTTTGATTAGATTTTTCTTTTTCTTCTGCAATGCGATTGGTTAGTGTTCTCTAAGTGTTCCCACTTACAGTAGACACACTGTAAGAAAGATTGCACGTGGTTTCTCTCCCAAGATTTTCGCTAAACATGAAGAAATTAATGAAGCATACATGTAAATCTAGACGGCAATTCAGGGTGTATGAAAAATGTACACCCTTTTAAATTCAAATTAGCCATAACCTTTTAAATATTCGTTGCTCTGCAGTAAGCTGGCCCATTTTACATCTTATGCAGACTTGAATGCTTACTTTAAACATTTTTTATTGAGTTGTGTATTATTTATTTGTTCATACAAATAGAAGTTGTCCTAAATTCCCATTTGCAGAAGACCTTGTGTTTTCACGCATCATTAATTCAAGAAATTATACGGCTGTCAAATTATTACAACAGATTACGGTTAATTTGAATTTGAAAGGGTGTACATTTTTTTTTACCTAATTTGCAACTTTAGGTAACTCACATGTATAATTATCAAAGTGCCTTTTTTAAGGAATTTTCACTGGGGGGGGGGGGGAAAAAAGGCAGAACGAAAAATATGAGCCGTCGAGGTTTGGCGAACGGGCGAGTCTGAAGAGAGATTTTGTAAAACTTTAATTTATTAACTTTACCAATATTTTACTTTAAACAATAACTTCAACTCTTTGTAGCTATAATCATACAGCTATAACCAGTGACGTAGCCAGACCTTAATTTTTTGGGGGACCAAACCTCACGGAAGGCGTGAGACCGTCTAGGAGGGTCCGGCGGCATGCACCCTCGGGAAAATTTTGAAATCTAGGGTCCCTGAATTGCGATTTCAAGCATTTTGGGGGTAAAATCTAGCAGAATTCCGAAGATTATAAAGTACATCGAAGACATGAATTTTTCCAGACATTTCTACTCGGAATGAAATAAATTGGAAAAGTCACCTTGAAAAATAGGAGGATGGGTCGGTGTCACCTTATTTCCTCTCTGTGATGCTGGGGGGGGGGGTAGAAAATCCCAATGTGATTTTGATCAGAAATGTTGCATTTAAATCATTTTAGGTTCTATGAGACACCATTTCCGCATTCTCAAAATTGCGTTGCTTTTTCATACGATACAGAATAAATCTGAGAAGAAATATTCATGCTATGATGATGCATACATGTATTTAACAGTTAAAAACCTAAACTAAATCTATTCATCTTGGAAGCAGCATTTTATCGAATTTTTGCATGAAATCTATCGCTATTATGAAATACTCGGTGAAGAACAATATGAATTACACACAAGATGGCTGTAGAGGAGGCTATGGAAGGGCATAATCTCATTATCAAGTAAAGCAACTGCAATTCTGACAGCAATCATGAGCAATTCTGCTTCGCACTTCGGGGGCAGAAATGGCTTTACTGGGGGGGATTCTTTCCCTGGGGGGCAGATATATAGTTAAACAAGGCACTGAATTATCATTGTCTCGGTAATATAACAGCATACCGGGTGTCTAAAACAGGGCCTATTCTAAGGAAATTTCAATACTGCACACTTCAGAGCAGGTTTCATCTGATCAAAAACCACTTCAAGTTCAAACAAAGGCAAAACCGGTTATGAGTGAAACGAGGAAAAGATGAAAATGGGATTGAGACATTTCACGATATAGAACATATTAATGACAAAATGCAGGTTGTCCCAAAAAAAGTAAACCCTTTCAAATTGAAATCAGCCATAATCTATTGTACAGTAATTCGCTGATGCGACACAAATGACAACATCTTTCTCAGGCTCTTCCCTCTTGTGGAGGAAAGAAGTACACCGGCTTTTCTGGACATGAAAATATTGAATATTGGAATTATTACTGGAACTTGGCATATATTTGGCCACTCTTTGTTTTGGAGAAGTATGCGCCCGATAGTCCAAAAATGTACTAACCCGTATGCCTTTCTTTTGAAAGGCTACCATGCAGGAGCTGCATGCTATTATTAGCTTTTTTTTTTGGGGGGGGGGGATGAATGAAAAAGAACGAAAATGGATTTGTCAATATTCAAAGATAATTTATTTGCACATATAACAATTCATTCACTCAATTCAATTGTGCATTTAAGTTTATTTCTAGGCATTCATTTTTGGTACAAAATAAATTGAATCATCTTCAAATAGATCAAAATCAATTGCACATCTACATAAAATCATTCTGTAGAGCAGGACCAACAGTGGTTCTACTATTGATCCTTGAAGAACACCGCATGTTATCATTTGTTACTCACAGTTTGTATAACCAACTGTAACATACTGTCGTCTATTCTGCAGATAAGAGGCGAAACGTCCATTTGCCACTCCCCGTATATATCCCATAGTTTTCTTTAGTAAGATGTCTTGGGAAATTTTTAGTTCTCGCACGGGTAAAAGATGCCTGAACAACTTCAAAACAGTGTTCTACAATAAAAGAGTGTTACTGTTGTATTATTGTTTTATATGTTAATTTATGTATAAACTTAGCTATATAAGAGTTGCTGTACTCAGATTGGTGTTAGTCTAATAAATATTATACAATATGGATGTACCAACATAACATGGTGTCCGGTGTGGGATTTTGAATAGAAATCGAAGAGTTTGGAGGAGTTTATTCCAAAATGGATAAATTAAGACAACCTCCTGAGTTGCAATTCATTTCGAGCGATGGTGATTTGTCTGAGCGGTGGAAAAGATGGATACAAACAGTCAATTTATACATGGATGTCTGCATGAAAGACGCATCTGAGAAAGAGAGATGCAGCGTTTTCTTATATATCATTGGTCAAGATGGCAGAGATATCCACAACACATTTGATTTTGAGACGAGCGAAGTAGACAAAATAAAACCGTTAATACAAAAGTTTGAAGATTATTGCATACCGAAGCAGAATACAACAATGCAGCGATACATATTTAACAAACGCGTGCAAGGCGAAACCGAATCAGTTGACCAATATGTTACAGAACTACGGCTTTTGGCGAAAAACTGTCGTTTTGGAGAACTAGAAGAAGAGTTAATTCGGGATCGAATCATTTGTGGCATAAAAGCGGACAGACTTCAAGCTCGAATGCTTCGAGAAGACAATTTAACTTTAGACAATGCATTAGCATATGTAAAGCAGACGAAGAATCGCGCAAACAACTTAAAGACTTAACGAAAGATGATAGTTTTAAAGTAAGTTCAGCGAAGAAAAGTTCAAGAACAGGGAATAATGAAAGCAAACCAGCGAAATTTGGGCGAGAAAAACAGGAGTTATCCTCGGGCGGCTCGGGCGAAGTAATAAAATGTAGAAAATGCGGGCGAGACCATCCAAGCAAGCAATGTCCAGCATATGGCAAAGTCTGTCATGCATGCCGAAAACTAAATCACTTTGCGAAGTGTTGTCGCTCAAGGAAAGTCCATGGAATTGATCAAATGCATACAGAGCCGGATATTCTATTTGTTGGAACGGTTGATAAGAAACCCGAACAGTTGACTAAAACAGAATTGACGAAAGACGAGTGTTTTATAACTCTAGAGGTTAACGAAACACCGATCAAGTTTAAAGTTGACACAGGATCTCAAGCGAACATAATTCCCATGTCGAAGTACCGAGAATTGAAAGGGCCTAAAGAACCAATTCAGGCATGAAGAACCTCATTGACAAGTTACACTGGAGATAAGCTTAATCTTATTGGCAAATGTGCGTTCAAATGTATGAACAGACTGCTGAATTTTTTCGTGAGCGAAACAGATCAGTATCCTATACTGGGTTTGCAAGCGTCGCAAGAACTCGACATAATCAAAGTTGTGATGCGCACTAATAAAGAGGAAGATCTTAAGGAGAAATACTCGGATGTATTCAAAGGTTTGGGGTGCCTGAGAGAGCCATATCACATTGAATTGGATCCCGAGGTATCACCTGTAATAAATGCAGCGAGAAAGTTCCTGTAGCAATAAAAGATCGTTTAAAGCTTGAGTTAGAAGATATGGAGAAGCAAGGAGTTATTCGTAAAGTGGACAGACCGACTGACTGGGTCAACTCAATTGCAATAATGGAGAAACCAAGCAAGGGGAGACTACGAATTACGAATATGCCTAGACCCGAAGCATCTAAATGAAGCGATCAGACGAGAACATTTCCAATTACCAACGGTTGAAGAAAAAGGAAATAGCGTCTCGAGTATCTGGTGCGAAAGTGTTCTCCAAACTAGATGCACAACATGGTTATTGGCAGATACCATTGGATGAGCAAAGCCAACTTCTAACGACGTTCAGCACACCATTTGGCAGATATTGTTTCACGAGAATGCCTTTGGGCATAAAATCTGCGCAGGAAGTTTTCCAGAAGAGAATTTCGCAGCATCTTGATGACATCGAAGGCGTAGCCACTGAGATTGATGACATACTCATTTGGGGATCTGATGAACAAGAGCACGACGCACGGTTAGAAGCCACCTTACAACGATGTGAAGAAATAAACCTCACCTTAAATGTAGACAAGTGGAAGTTCAATGTGTACGAAGTATCGTATTCTTGTCACAACTTACGAAAGA
The DNA here is from genome assembly GCA_902702795.2 of Paramuricea clavata. Classification (NCBI taxonomy): domain Eukaryota; kingdom Metazoa; phylum Cnidaria; class Anthozoa; order Malacalcyonacea; family Plexauridae; genus Paramuricea; species Paramuricea clavata. The sequence continues at coordinate 72,963 of CACRXK020000420.1, read as the reverse complement.
CGGTGTGAAACCTGATGAGTCGAAGATTAAAGCAATTCAAGATATGCCAACATCCTCGTCGAAGAAGGAGATTGAAAGATTACTTGGAACTGTAAATTACTTAGAAAAATGTGTACCTAACCTAGCAACGATAACAGCGCCAATCAGAGAACTGCTGAAGAAAGATATCGAGTTCTATTGGTCGCACGAGCAGACAAAAGCTCTTGATGAGATTAAAGAAATTCTTACCCAGCAACCAGTTCTAAAGCTTTTCTATCCAACTATACCGGTTATAGTGCGTTGTGATGCCTCGCAGAATGGACTTGGTGCAGTTCTGATCCAGGAAGAACAACCAATTGCCTATGCGTCTCGTTCTATGACTGAATCAGAAACTAGATACGCACAGATTGAGAAAGAACTGCTCTCTGTTCTATTTGCTCTTGAAAGATTCAATGCGTAAACCTATGGAGTGAAAGTCCTTGTAGAAAATGACCATAAGCCACTTGAGGTCATTTTAAAGGAATCCTTACATGATGCTCCTCTTAGATTGCAAAGGATGTTGTTAAGATTACAGAAATATGACTTTACCTACCTACAAGCATAAGCCGGACAAGGATCTTGTGGTAGCGGACACTCTTTCACGGGCACTACTTCCCACTACAGATTCAGAGTTAGAGAAAGAAATATCATGCCATGTTCACATGGTGATGTCCAATCTTCCTGCGACAGATGACATGATGGCGAGACTTAGGATAGCCACAGAAGAAGATGAATCACTACAGCAGCTGAAGAAGACCGTTTTGAGCGGGTGGCCAGATACGAAACGAGAACCACCAGTCAAAATTAGGGATTATTGGCATTGTAGAGAGGAAATCTCAGAGATTGATGGAATTCTTTTGAAGAATGAAAAGACAATCATCCCCAGTTCCTTTCGACCAGAAATGTTGGGAAAGATTCATGCTGGACTCATGGGAACCGAAAAAAGCAAGAAAGTGCACGGGATGTTCTGTATTGACCAGGGATGAATTCACAGATAGAAGAAATGGTCCTACCTGTCTAGAATATCGACCATCAAACCAGAAAGAGCCCATGACTGTTCAACCAACTCCCACGATTCAATGGGATACTGTCGCCACTGATTTGTTCTACTGGAACAATTCAAACTATCTATTAGTTGTGGACTATTTTTCACCCGAAGTTGCCAGATATTAAGAGCAGCACCTTGGTTACTTACATGAAATCTATATTCGCCAGACACGGGATTCCAAGAGAAGTAAAGAGTGATAATGGTCGGCAATACACATCACAAGAATTTGAAAAGTTTTTGCAAGAGTGGAATTTTCAACACACGACGACCAGTCCATACCATCCACAAGCTAAAGGTCTAGCTGAAAGATCGGTGCAGACTGAGATGGAAAAGATCCTTACGTTAGTATTTTAGAATATCGAAATACAACCATTGATCAGATTGGTTCACCAGCACAATTACTGATGAGCAGAAGATTACGATCTGTTGTTCCAACAACGAAGTCCCTGTTACAACATAAAGTCATTGATGAAGATCTAGCGAGTTCGAAGTTAATAACTAAGAAAACCTTTCAGAAACTGTATTATGACCGAGGCTCCAAAGAACTTCCTACAATATCACAAGGCGACCAAGTTCACATAAAGAAAGAAAAAATATGGAATCCAGCTGTGGTAACTAGTGAAGCACACACACCTAGGTCATATATCGTGCAAAGTCCAGATGGAAGAACTTACAGAAGAAACAGGAAACACATTCTCAAGACGAAAGAAGGAAATTCACAGCCATTTGGAAAAGAAGATTGTGATGATCCCATTAGTCAAAGCAATGAAGAGGATGCAGTTGGTACAGAACCAGCAAATGATGGTGATAATGCAGTATCTACAGAAGAAACATCAGAGGAACAATTACCGGTAACACTTGATAAACAATTTAGTGCATCTCCACTAAAGACTAGAAGTGGAAGAATAATTAGGAAACCAAATAGGTATAAAGACTATTAGTTATGAACATTAGATAATAGTTGTTTGACAATTAATTAAACTTTAAATCAATTGGATAATTTTAGAACAATAATGACTTTAAAAAAAAAGAAACAAAAAAAACTTATACGTATATAGATTAGTATAGATACTTTTCTTATTTAAGAAGAGGGATTTTGTTTTATATGTTAATTTATGTATAAACTTAGCTATATAAGAGTTGCTGTACTCACATTAGTGTTAATCTAATAAATGCTATACATATGGATGTACAAACATAACAGTTACTTCTATAATCGAAATCAGGGTATCTGTTATTAATTAAAGAAAAAATAGCAAAAGTCAATTTCCATGAAAATATTGTGGCGACAAATGTAGTAATTTCTCTCCCTTAGCTACGGCCGTGCATTGTTTATCGTTCAATGTATTTATTCTTAGGAATGTAACAGCAACAAACCTACAACATGGACAGCGAATAACAATCTTCCGTGCAGTGACAATAACGTCATGACTCGAAATGACCGTTGTACAAACGGAGATTGTCGGGGGCAGCCGTTCAATTGTTTATCGTGCCAGGAACATCACAACGACGCATGCCGAATAAAATCTGGGTATTGCGTCATCAATTATAACAGTGTCGACACATGTTATACCACTACTACGGAAAAACCCGGAAATCAATGTCAGGTAAAGTAAAGATAAAGATATGTTACAAATTAAGTTAAACTGTTTCCATAAAAATTTGAAGGACGTACACCAATCGGTTTTATAAGAGAATTATTATATTTCATTTAATGAGTTTGAACAACACATGAAGATATCATGTGCTTTCGCCATTCCTATTTAGGTAAATTAACCTATGATTCGTTAAAATATTCACGAACCATCTTTACGAACCATCTTTGCCATCCTAAATGCCTATAAATATCTATCGCTTGTATTTTAATTTTCAAGCAAGAGCTTTATTTTTTAGTGGTGTCTTTCTACAATAAGTAGTACAACATGGATAAACAAGCACGACGTTCCTTGTGATGATGGAGATAGTTGTACAAAATCAGACACATGCAAACATGGTCAATGTGAAGGGATAAGTTTTACATGCAATAATGATTGTCAGTCCTGCAATGGCAGCGACTGTAGTTTACATTCAGGATATGGATATTTGCCAGACAAATGTACTTGCAAAATAGCAGGTAGGCCGATATAAAAGTCAAACAGTTTTGTTGATTTCATAAGGTACCAAAGCTACAGAACAACCCATACATAACTTTTTACAGCTATAGGCATGCAACCGAAAGTGGACTAATATGTTGTAGCATATATTTTAGGTTTATGAAATCGATAATTACCTAAAAATGACCACTTATATTTCCTCAGGAAAAGACTATGATCATCAACAGCTCAACCCAAGTAATGAATGCCAATGGTGTGATATTTATGACAAATCATCAAAATCAATTTTCGCATGGTCCAACCGACCGTCGGTTCGTTGTGATGACAATAACGCCTGTACAAAGCAAGAAGCCTGTCAAAATGGATACTGTGTTGGTACCAAATACAGCTGTCAAATATCCTATCCGCAGTCTAGTTGTATACAGAGTTCTCAATGTGTTGGTGATGGAACGTGTAGGAATATCATAAAGAGCAACGGAACAATATGCCGCCGAGCCTTTGACTATTGCGATCAACCAGAAAGGTAAGAAAATAGTATAAACTATGTGTTGCATGTGTGATTCTGATATACATTAGATATAAATTACACTTACTGTATTCTAATACGGATTACAAGTAGGGAAACAGATTGGAGGAGAATGGGTGAATATTGAATAGTGTGGATGATTAGGCAAGGGGTTTAGTATGGATTTGCTATAGACTGTTACATAATAGGTAAGTAAGTAGCTAGGTAAGTGTGTAGGTCTTCGTGTTCGCAGCGACAAAGCCGCTGCAGTTAAGTAAACGCGTAGTGTACGGGAGACCAGAAAGCATAACAAATTTGGTAGGTCCCTTAGTGTTACAGTTTGGCGTGATATGGCATAAACAAAATGGCGGGAATATAGCGAAAGAATGACAACAAACACATTTCAAAGGGACTGACATTTTATCGTAGGTATTTCCCACAAACGAATAGAAAATACCTAAGATTAACTTAAATAGGAAAATCTTTAAAGAAGAGATTTGTAATAATAACAAGTGTAAAAGAGTGGCAAGGAATTACGCATGCACTACATTCATTTGTGTAAGCCACTCTTGTGATTTTCCAGTTGGTATTGGCCGCCAATGGCCATGAACGGCATTTCGTCTTTTTGTGATAGTTCTTTCTCCCAAAACTTAAATGAAACACGCTTAGGGTCGTGATGTACCGATAGAAGTGGCCTCAAGCATACATTTTCATGGAGTTCACCTAACTCCGTTTTGCGCATACGTTCTGCGCAGGCTTACATTCCAATGGTCGGGACCCGACCGTTGGAATGTTATTAATATTTCGTATTTTTTGAACTTTCTTGAATTGAATCTCTAGTCTGTATTCATTTACAAGCATAGCGAACCAGAAGAGCGTTAAAAATTTAGTATAATATATATCTAATCATATTTTACAACTGTAGCACTGAGTTCAAAATGAAAACAAAGCGTTTGTTTACATTACGGACTTTAAATGGTCTGTAAAGTGCTCTTGTGACGAGAAAATCATCTTTCCAATATACATCTTAGTCCCCGAGCCAACGGCGCGAAGCGCCGTTCCGGGCGTAAGCCCGGGGCGAGGGTACTAAATACGACCGACTATTTACACCCGGGTGTTTGAGAACATAGCGAAGGGCAAAGTAACTCCATTATGTGATGGACGGTCTTCGACGTTATGCGCATGCGCGAGTACAAACTCGCTCACACCCTGTCGCTCGCTCACACCCCATCGAAACGTTTTCCCGTTACATGTTACATTAAATTTAGTCTATTGAAAGCCACATAACATAAAACTACATTCCAAATTGAAATGAAAATCAATGATTCTTTTATAGGTACAAATGATCTCATATTACTTTCTCATATTGTTTTCACGTTACCATAGGCATAGCGACTACTATTATTTTAAACATAGACCGACTTCATGCATGTTGAATGGAATTTCTATACTTCATCTGTTAAAAAAGGCGAGCGATGCTGCATTTGCTGTCGATGTAGGCAGGAAAACAGGCTCAAGCCCAAAAGTGTACTTTTTTAGTTAGCAGGGTGGGTTGGTAATCTTTTAGGAAGCAAACGGGTAAGGTAGGTATTGTCCAAGGAGATATACTAGACAACAGTAACTTTATTCAGAACACACTCATTTACATTTTTACAAAACCGAGAGCAGTCTAGTACTGTAAATTCGTTGGTGCATAGGGTAGAAGAGGAGGAATATACAGTAACATGCCAAAATTCAGGTAAAATTATGGTTCGTTACGCAGTGTGTCTGCAATATCCTATACTTATTCAACATATTTCATATTTTCATAGGTGTAATGGTGTAATAGAAACATGCCCGCCAACACATGTCACCCCAATATACCTTCAAGAAGGTCAGGCAAGTCTTACGCATTCGAACTTCGCGAGACCAGTAGCATTCCAGTCGAGCGCAGACAAATTACATCTCCAACTCAGTGGCTTTTCTAGCACTTGCGGTTCGATAACTGTAAAGTGGTCTTTAATAAAAGCGGGAAACAATTGCATCCTTGGCAAAAATAATGCGACACTTTCTTCCAGTACAAATAATCATATTCTCGCCGATCTTAATTTGTGGCCCACAGAAACATATAAAGTCGTTGTTCAGGGGAAGAATATTCGCCAACAATTTGGCTTACCAGTGTGCAGTAACGCGGTGACAGTAGATACAAGTATGCCAACTGGTGGTTGGGTGTATGATGGTTTAGGCCATACTGATCTTCAATATCAATCGAGTAAGTTGTTTAGCACATCATGGGGAGGTTTTGAATCAATCTACGGTATTGAGAAGTATGAAGTCTCTATGGAGTATGAACCACTGTCTTCTAAAGACCAAATTGAAGTGCAAGACTTTGTAAATGTATACTTGAACGTTTCGTTCAGTAAAACAATCGCAATAATCGCAGACGGCATGAAAGTTAGAACAAAAGTACGTGCATACACAAAAGCAGGATTGTACATCGAAAGAGTGAGCAATGGTGTTACTGTGGATACGTCAAAACCTCTTCCTGGAACAGTTGCTGACGGCTCAATCATCTCCTCAGATTTGGAATATGCTGACTGGACGTCAAGCTACACCATCAGTTGGGAACCATTCAGAGATCTCCATGCGCCCATTATCAACTACAATGTCGGTGTTAAGAGAAAAAATGGCGGCTTTGTGTCATTGGGGTTAACAGCTGTCGGTATGATATATCAGTTTGTTGTCCCAGATTTAGTTCTTATCTCGGAGGTAGAATATTGTGGAATCGTTGAAGCCGAAAACGCTGCTGGACTAAAAGCTCTGGCTTATTCAAACTGTTTGCTCATTGATCGTGATGCTCCACGACATGGGACTGTTAATGATGGTTTGTCTAATGACATTGATTATCAATCGGGTAATACAGTGTTCCACGCTAACTGGAACGGATTTAGCGACGGCGTTCACGGTAGCGGACTTGCAGAATACAAGTACATACTAACAGATGAAAATAATAACAATTTAACATTATGGACCACTGTAGGCCTGCAAACAAATGTTACAATCCCAGGGATTAATCTTTTAGATGGTAACATCTATTACATTACCGTACGAGCAATCGATAGAGTGGGACATTACAAAGAAATTAAATCAGACGGAGTGTACATCGACACAACTCATCCAGTTTATACTGGAAAAATAGTCGTTGAAGGCGAAACGGCACAGGAAAATGAAGAAACCGTTGTTTATATTCAAAGTGAGGACTCTGTAACAGTATCTTGGCCTCAGTTTCTGGACGATCATAGCGGAATGAAGAAATACCAATGGAGTATTGTCGAAAATCATGAACAATCAACAGAGTGGGAAGACGTGCCAGGAATAGATCTTGCGACAAGAGCAGTGTTTCGGTAAGCGTAAAAGCATTACTGCATGTGCTTATTTTTATTAATTTTATTGACGATTTGCAATACTTTTCAGTCTTTCTGCGTTGTGAAACGTAGCTACTGCATGCAAAACTAAATGCAAAAAATGTTAAGAGATAGGGCATTCAAACGCGGATATCAGGGATTTTTTCGTTTTGATGAAATATTTTACGTTATGATAAAATATTTTACAAAATATTTTTTGAAATCGTCATAAAATATATAAAATGTAAGAATAATTCTAATTCAAATATCCATGCAATTGTCACTTATTTAAGGTAATGACGATTATTGCAATGTATTTTTAGATTCCTGTCACTAGTCAATACCACTGGATATCGTCTAACCATTCGCGGTATTAACAACGCTGGTCTCCATACAGATATCACATCACCTTTAATAATCTTCATGGGAGAAACAGCTGGACGTGGGACAGTCTACGACGGCCAGGATCTATTGACAGATATAGATTATCTAACAAACAAATATGAAGTTCATGCAACTTGGCAAGGCTTTGAAACGCCCAATGTAAAAATACGAGCTTATTACTTTGCGATTGGTAGCTGTACGAGAGGTAATTATCACGTAACTAATAACCAGTTCATACCAGTAACACCGCTTACAGCGACATCATTTGGAATACAAGGTCTGCACCTCGTGAATGGTCAGAGATACTGCGTCAAAATCAAAGCAGAAAATTTAGCTGGAGTTGAAAGCGATATAGCCTCTTCAGATGGGTTTATTTTGGATGTTTCCCCTCCTGTTTTAAAGCATGCGCTGGTATTCGATGGACAGGGTAATGATGATATAGATCACCAGTTTAGCAGAACGCAGTTATCTGCAACCTGGACCGGAATTCATGACCATGAATCAGGAATAAAAAACTTTGAGGTCGCTGTCAGCCGAAACAGAGCTGCCCAGCCAGATGTAACGAACTTCACTGACGTTGGCCACAATATGTCCTGTACGATAACTGGGCTGCGTCTTAACAACGAAGTTTATTACATCATATTGTGTAGTATAAATAACGCCGGATTAAAGTCGTGTTTGGCTTCTGATGGTGTCCTCATTGACCCAACTCCTCCAACGACTGGCATCGTACATGATGGGATACTTGAACCAGATATCCGCTATCAGTCATCTGTCGATCAGCTAAGTGCAAATTGGGAACGAATTTGGGACTTGGAAAGCAGGGTAGAGAGATTTGAATGGGGGATTGGGGAAGAAAAAAAGGATCTGGTTCAAGATTTTGTTAGCGTTGGTCTTCAGACTCACGTTACATCCAAAAAGGTTCTAGATCTGAAACACGGCCATAATTATACTGTATTCCTTCGCGTCTATAACAGAGCTGGCGTATTAAAAGAATTGTTATCTAATGGCGTCTTTATTGATTCATCACCACCAGTTCCACGTGAAATTATACCAAGGCTATCCCCAACGGAATGGCACTTCTCTAAAGAAACTGAAACATATTATTCTTCTAGTGCGTCAAATATTTACGTTACATGGACGAATTTTGAAGAACTGGAAAGTGAAATGTGGTATTACAAGTGGGCAATAGGGACTTCGAAATATGGCACTCAAGTCCAACAACTTATAAATATCGGTTTAGCGACATATGCTAATACCTCCAAAGGCGGACTTAATATCCGCCCCGGGATTCATTATTTTGTCACTGTAGTTGGAAAAAATCGAGCGGACCTTTTCTCAGGTAGCTGTTCAAGGCCTTTCCTTATTGACTACAGCCCACCACGTGCTGGAAATATCCAGATCAAATCACTTTCTGGGATCGAAAAAAAATACTTTAGGCCAGACGAAAATATTTACGTTAGTTGGTCAGGATTCGAAGATCCGGAAAGTGGAATAGAAATGTACAATATTACAGTGGTATATAACAACAGAAAGATTTTAAACTACATCCGAAGCTCTGTTGATGCAGAACTGGAAATATTGATAGATACAGGTCTTCTGTTTCCGGGGAAAGCTTATAAAATTGTTGTAAAATCCATCAATTACGCAGGCCTCGAGTCCTTTCGGATTTCAAACACGTTCACTATCGATAATACTCCACCTGTCTACACCGGAAATAAAAATAAATTACCAAAGCGCTATTTTCTACCGGATCCTCATTCATTAAAAGTTTCTTGGGAAACCTTCCAAGATCACGAGAGTCCCGTGGAATTTTATGAAATTGGCATCGGAAGTCAGGTATCTAGTGACGATGTATATAAGTTTACTAAAACTAACTTATGTACATATTCCAGTTTTTCTGCTTTAGACATAGTAGACAACCAGTGGTACTATGTAACCATCAACGCTTATAACATGGCTGGCCTTGTGACGTCACTGGTGTTGGAGGAAATCAATTTTGATCACAGTCCGCCTCATGGAAATAACGGAAGTGTTAAAGATGGTTTATTACAGGACGATATTGACCATATGTCGTCAAAAAGCAGTGTTTCTGCTAGCTTGGACAATACCGAGGACTTAGAAAGTGGAATAAGGAAAGTTGAGTATTGCGTAGGTAGTTCGCCATTTAACTGCTTCATAAAATCTTTCACTTCAATCCATCCAAATAAGTCGTTCGTGTGTACGGATTGCCAAATTGATTCTGGGATGACAGCTTTTGCCATATTTCGTGTAACAAACGGAGCAGGTTTGTCTGCTATATTCGTCTCGGATGGCGTCACAGTCGATTCCACTCCTCCTGAAATACAACGCGTTTATGATGGTAAAAAGACGGAATATCCCGACGTGGAAAAGACGTATACCAATTGGACGCCAACTGTCACGTGGTACGGAGCACGAGATCTTCAAAGTGGCTTGCGCATTTGTCAGTGGATGATCGCAAGGAAAGAGGAGAACACAACCGTCAGAGTGTATACGAAGACGCTTCATAAAATTAACGTAACTTATAACACACGCCATACCATACAAGCGATTGGCCCGATTAAACTTAGGACAAATTTTTCATATTTTAATGTAATCCAATGCAGGAACCATGCAGGAATTACTAGTCACCAGTATTCCAATGGCTGGTCGGTGGTTGAACAATGGCCTATTCCGTCATACGTGATTGACGGTATTGGCCCACATGACAGGAAGTATGACGTTAATGGCAAAAATATTCAAGCATTATGGGGCGCATTCCACGCCGATTCAAAGGATCCCATAATAAAGTATGAATGGGCTGTTGGTACACTTGGACAAGTTAGCAACATCCTGGAATTTACAGATGTAGGACTTGATACAGAAGTTTCATTACCGTTATCAGAAAGCGATATTGTATTAAAACCTGGTGTTGAATATTACATAACTGTCCGGGGAACCACTTTGAGCGGATGGAATAGCAACAACACTTCAAACGGCTTTATCGTGGATATAACTTCGCCGACTGCTGGCATTGTGAGTGTGTCTCATCATATTGTAAACCAGAATACGAATGAAGTTGACTATACGCTATCGTGGGAAGGTTTTGTTGATATCGAGACAGGAATTGACAGATATGCATATTGTTTAGGTTATATTAAGGATGTTTGCTCAACGGCTGCCTTCAATGCAGGCCTGGTTTTTCAAGGCACAGTGCACGGTTTTCTTCCTGAAGCCCAAGATAATTCATTCTATGGTATTGTCATTGCAACAAATGCAGCAGGTTTGAAAACAATTGTTAGTTCAAATGCTGTTAAAATTGACTTCACCCCTCCCACAACAGGAACTGTACTTGATGGAATTGATATTGACTTAGACTACATCAATTCCAGCGTTGCCTTAGCAACGACATGGTCTGCATTTACTGACCCCGAGTCTGGTATTAAAAAATGTACTTTAACCGTCAGTGAAGAAAACGTCGAAAAGAATGGGTCTAAAATGAAACTAAAGATGGATGTCGAAGCGAGAGGCTCTATAATCCATAATACCGTCTTGATATCAGGCCTCAAGTACGTTTCTACTATAACATGTGAAAATGTTGACGGATTTAAATCTTCAAAATCTTCTAACGGTATTATTGTCGACGATTCCCCTCCTAACGCGGGTACAATACTCAACAAAAATGCCCAATCCTTTGAAAATCAATATCAGTCATCCACAAGTGGTCTTTACGTCCGTTGGACCGACGGTTACGATCCTGAAAGTGACATTATGGAGTATTTAGTAGCTGTGGGATCTGGTTCAAATCAGGACGATATACGCGAATTCTTTTCAGTTGGATTAGCACGAGAAATAAATGCAAAGAATCTTACTATGTCCTCTGGTTCAACGTATTATATTACTTTGCAAATTGTGAATAAAGCTGGCTTATGGTCACGTGTCTCGTCAAGTGGTATAACAGTTGACACTTCACCACCTGAAATTGAGGAGGTATGTATGCATAATATCTATTCTTATCTTTTTATTTAGGCTGCCTAATGATATTTTTTGATTTTTTGCAATATGATTGGCTGCAGGAACGAGCAGCTTTTTACTATCACCGAGGAGTGAAAACACTTTTGAAGCTTAAATCCAGCCTACCGATACAAAAAATGGTAAAATTAAGAGACTTTAATGGAATTAGTACCAAGCACAAAATGTTGGTACTTAGTATGCCGACTTAATAAATTGAGATTGAGAAATGCACTTTTCTTTGCCCAAAAATGCGAAAAAGACCCAAATATAAACATAAAAACACTGCCCAGTGGCATTGAAAAAACACTGCCCAGTGGCATTGAAAAAACACTGCCCAGTGGCAGTCGAAACTCGTAAAAAAGTCGGCCGGATTATATGCCAAACCATTCAATATAATGGGTGTCTATTAGCGATAATGCAAAGCTCACTTGCCTTGTGGTCGTTTGAGCACTCTGACCCCATTACGCTCTGCGCATGTCTGGGTGCGTTGAGTCACCGTGTTACACCACATGCCTTGGTGAGAACAAGTTCATGGGATATAAATACGAGTGTCTCACGTATCTGGACGTGTACCAAGCTGCACTGACGAGGTGTAGAACGCCCAAACATGCATGTCTGCAGATTGTACCATATATATATATATATATATATATATATATATATATATATGTTTTCGTTTATTGTTGTAACTGATCTATTATATACCATTAAATATCTTTTTTAATTGTATATAATAGATCAGTTACAACAATAAACGAAAACATGTCTCTTACTGATCGCACAGCCAGCATATATATATATATATATATATATATATATATATATATATATATATATATATATATATATATATATATATATATATATATATATATATATATATATATATATATATATATATATATATATATGTAAGAGTTATAAACCGAGTAGGAGGTTTATTGACTGATATATTGACCCGAGGACGCGTAGCGTCCGAGGGGCAATATATCAGTTATAAACCGACTTACTCGGTTTATAACTAACTTATATCACACTTGCGGAGGTTTTCCAACATATTTTGTCATTTTCAAAAATTTTTAATGAAAAATTCTCGCGTTTTGTCTAGAAGTTTCATATAATCATTTATTCAAGGTCTATAAGCTAGTTATAAACCTCGGACGAACAAAGAAAACAGACGCAAGTGTGATATAAATATATATATATATATATATATATATATATATATATATATATATATATATATATATATATATATATATAGAGAGAGAGAGAGAGAGAGAGAGAGATTTATTTAAATTCGGAAATTCTTCAGTGCATAGCACTGCTTTACAAGAAAGCCGAATACATATACAATATTTAGCTAGAAGCTGATGATGTGATTATTGCTCCTTTTTTAAACTGACTCAAACTGTTGCTGCATTTTACATCTTCTGGTAAAGTATTCCACAATTTTACCCCTGAAAATGCAAAGCTCTTCTTTAAATATTAAGTTTGAGGCTTTGGTAGTACAAGGCATAATTTTCTATTTCTTAATGTATAAAAATTATCTATGGCAGACATTTCCAAATGGTCTCTTAAATACTTTGGTGCCAAATTGTTTACTATCTTATACATCATAGTTAATTTGTGTGTGTCTTGCATTTCTGCAAGAGTTTCCCAGTTTAGTGTTTTCCTTATTTCATTGGATCTGACATCATAACCTTGATGAGTAATAACTCTAGCGGCACGATTTTACAACTTTTGTAGAATGCTGGCACCATGAGAGAGAGAGAGAGAGAGAGAGAGAGAGAGAGAGAGAGAGAGAGAGAGAGAGAGAGAGAGAGAGAGAGATAGAGAGAGAGAGAGAGAGAGAGAGAGAGAGAGAGAGAGAGAGAGAGAGAGAGAGAGAGAGAGAGAGAGAGAGAGAGAGAGAGAGAGAGAGAGAGAGAGAGAGAGTTAGCCTATTTGATCCCTTGCAACTTCTTTATTTTTATAAGTCTAGCTCTAAGGATGCATAAAATGAAAGACGGATAAAATGAGAGTGTTGGTACATATATTGCCAGTTATAAGCGGAAAAAACTGTCTTGCCGGGGGTTGCATGGGAACAGGCGTTTATTCAGGTGCGGCTCCTATAAATGCCAGTTCGCAGGCTATGCTGTGGGAAAAATGCATGCACGATTCCTTCCTTGAGAATTAAATCCTTACATTTCCGGTCACTTTGCTATATAGCTGTAAATATCAGCAAGATATGTTCGTAAGTCTTTCGTCATGCACATTTGAGCTTAGAAAATAGATAGCATTGTGCAATTTTATATTCTATAGAATGTAATAATGTTGTATATTAACATAAAAGTTCTGGGACTTGTATTAAGGAAACCAAGTTTTAGCCTGCGAGCAGGCTCTCAAAGTGAAATGAGAGCCTGCACTGATGAAATACAATTTTGAATATCTGCGTCTCAAATCGGGACGGGAAATTCTCATTGGTCAGACGCTATAATATATATGTTTCCGCTGAGCTCTATAATGTCAACTGCTGAAGCACTATGCATATAAAAAACACATCAATTGATCAAATTGGTCTTGGCCATCTTATCTCAAAGCACGAAATGTTCTGTTTTGAGAAAACAGTATTTAAAACATTTAAATTTTTGCTTGAATATCTTATACTTTGAAAAACAGTATAAACTGTATGGTCTAAATTTAGTTTGCACGAATGTTGTAAAAAATACCATATAAGGATAGGCATTCCATAACGTTGCGGAGCAGCTACTGAAAATTGTATTTCATCAGTGCAGGCTCTCATTTCACCTTGGAAGCTTGCTCGCAGGCTAACTAAGTTTTATCATCACTGAAAAATTGAAAATATTTGTTTCATGTAATTCTCTTTTTTAGGTAAAACTTGAAAGGTCTGAAATTGGACACATAGGTCCGAAAGATAATCTTAGTGGAAACTGGAGAGCATTTGACGATGAAAGTAGTATAGATTATGCTGAATATTGTTTTGGTACGACTAAAGGAGGGTGCAAAGTACAAGACATGCATCGTGCATTGGAGAAAGAAATGAACCTAACTTGCCTGGATTGCAAACTGAAACACAAGTACACTTACTTTATGACTGTTCGAGTCTGGAATAGAGCAGGCTTGTTTAACCTGACTACATCAGAAGGAGTTACAGTTGATTTAACAGCACCAACCGAGGGCAAGGTATCATTAAACAAAACGTATACGTCCTGTATTGATCGCTGTAGCCTGACGGCAGAATTTAATGGATTTAAAGATGAAGAAAGTGGTATTGAAAGTTGCGAATTTAGCATTAAAACCGTGAACGAAGTAACAGTAACGCCCGTTCAACCTACGACGAGTGAAAACCAAGCAGAAGCCAAATATTTAACATTGCAACATGACGAAAGCTACAAAGTAGCTATTGCTTGTCATAATACCGTGGGAGGGCGAAGTTTGGATGCTTTATCGCCACCGATACGGATTGATAACACCCCACCGGAAAAGGTAAGGCGTGCCTGCAATTACAAAAACAGCTTCAACGATTATATCTAAAATTACTATCCATTTCTAGTACGTTCTCATTACTGCCTTATTGTTTGTGACAAAGATATTATTTTTACCTGACATTTGCCGACGAAGATAAAGTCAAATTGAAGGAAATGTAATAATTAGTTCACAGTCTTTTCAAGGATTCAATGTAGTCTGGATTTTGGACAGCCATTCGTTGAGATTTGGTCCCAGTTTAGTGACATCGTTCACTACTAGAAACCTGTAAGTGATTTTAATTAGCTGAGAGAGCTATAGTTATTCACATTTAACGAGATTATGCAACATTAGTATACATTTAATTAATTATCCGATAACAAACAACATGGCCATGGGCGTGAATGAAAATTAAATTTCCAGATTTTAGGAAAGCCGTTTTAAGTGTTTGTCCGCTGTTCGAAGTAAAACTTTATACACAGCAAGACAATGCGCTTTTCCAATTCGTTTGTTGAAGAGATCTGTTTATTTACTTACTTGCTGGGTTCGGGAAATTTCTGTGTGTAAAATGTACTGAGCTTCGTCGACCGCTATTCCATTAGTAATCTTACCTTGTAATTTTTCTCTTTGGCGGATAATATATTTCAGTTAAATTTCAGGTAATTTTGGTTAATTAAGAATTTAGGTAACTATCAGGTAAATTCATGCAGGTAAAAATGTATTTTCCAACACCCTCTCCCCATCCCCCCGCCGCTCGCCAACAATTTTGGGAAAAATATTAATTAGTGGTTGAAATGCTATGCAATTCAGGCAAAATTCCCGAGATGAAGGCTGCTTGCAACGGCCCTGTAGTCAAGCCATGTGGGCAATAAGAAGTTTCTCGTACACCTGTGAGTATATAAAAAACAAATCTATTCGACAAAGAATTGGAAAAGTGCATTACTTTGAACAGCTGATTAACACGGCTTTCCTAAAATCTGGAAACTTTTCCATCACGCAATAAGATGTATTTTTTGTAAGCTGGTTAATTACAATATTAAAATATCGTCGTTCATTTTGGACAATGCAGCCCCACTTGGACTTGCCCTTTGTTCTTTTATTTGTTTATATTAGCTTTTAACAAATATGGCCTGACCGATATCTAATTCACATAAACGTTATTGCCTAAAGCAAATAAAATATTTTCACCGTATTTTCGAGCAGACTGCCTGTCGGCAACATCATTTTTGGGCCGCCCATGCCGCACCCGTTTACCAAAGTTTTGAAACGTTCTTCCTAGCATAAAGTGACATTCAGTAAAATGGATTAATTTTACATTAAAATTATTCCTATTGAAGGCCAAATAAAGGCATAACAGTTAATTCTAGAATTTGAAAATCAATTATTTTAAATTTTAGCTTTTGATTATCCAGCCTATTTGTTGAATTGAAGTATTTTGTAGTTTACAAAATTAAACATACTATTTGCATGTTAGCATAGCAACTACTGTTGTTTCCAATTATGAAATATTTCATGATGATACAATGTTTTGGAATTATAGTCGCTCTATTAAGAACGGACAAGGAGTTGGCGCATGCATGTATTTCTAGTTTATACATAATTATAGCTCTCAGCCAATCAAAATCACTACCAGGTTTTCTGGAAATGAGTGACGTCACTATATTGGGATTTCGGCATGTCCCTTCAGACGTAAATCTCATGCAACGAGTGGTCATCAGAAATTCAAGCTAGTTTAATTTAAAATTATATGAAATAATATTATTCAATTTAGGGGTTTGTGATAATCAGCCCGGATCGAAATCATGACGTTCTTCGTGAGCATGTTGGCTGTCACTTTCTCAATACGACACTACGAGTTTACTGGTCGGAATTTGGAGACAAAGAATCAAACATCGCTGGATATCGTGTCGCCATTGGACGGGAACCATTTAGATATGATATCATACCTTATACATATACTCGTATTGCCTCAGATGCAAAGTTTGAACTTGGGGAAAAATATGGTCTGTCTCTGGGAGAAACAATATTTGCAACAGTGGAGGCAACAAATAGAGCGGGTCTTTCAACCGAAGCTGCATCGCTTCCTACTCGTCTAATATTTGATAGAGAGAGTAATCTTTCAACTGAGCAGGATTTCTCATGCATTAATGCTTAATATATTACGGTGAATCAGCGATCAGAAATAAAAACTAGACTAAACGCTAAGAAAGGTATCATGGCAGCAATTTATTAAAGTAAACGTATTATGGCAGAAATTTATTGCGACGTTTAAAAATAATAACGCGTCCCCTACTCTATTCACATTCATGATATAATCTATAATAAACGACATTTGTGCGCAAACGCGTCCCTAACTTTTTACAATAGATTTTCGCCATTGTTCGGCATGGCTGAATGCTGTCGATTTCCATTCTCTAACAATGCTCAATTGACTTCATTTTTGGCACAAGCCACCAGCCTACCACCACTCTAATTTTCAGGTCAGTGACTGTAAACAGAAAACATTAAGCACACTTTAAATATATTAAAATCATTAACATGCGCATTATTTAAAGATGTTGTAAAGTCCGTAATGTAAACAAACGCTTTGTTTACATTTTGAATTGCTCTATAAGCCTATTTGTAAAATATGATATACTAACTGAATATCTAACACAGGGCCGTAGCAAAGGGGGGTATTGGGGGGGGGGTGGTTAACCTCCCAACTTTTTTAGAATTAACATATTCGGAAAATCAGGTTGGTCATTCGGAAAATTACGGCAGTAATAGTATAACAAAATTTTAGTTGTTTAAACAGAAAATATTATAAAATTGTATTGTCAGCATCATAATTATAAACTGATTTACAAAATCACAGCATTTACATGGATAACATTTAACAAATCGTAGATCGGTAAATATTTTTCGGTTTATTACTTCCCAGGGCCGTAGCAACGGGGGGGGGGAGGGGGGAGCCCTCAATATATCTTTAAAATACTGACAATTAATTGATTAATTTTAAGCGGCTACATTACCCATGACAAACCGCAAAGAGTCGTATTACCCATATACGCCTTCGCCGTCTAAATTTTGACGTGCTAAAACTCTGTTTTCTGACCATCAGAATTCTGTCAAAACTTCTCCCAAAGTCCACGAAATGGCATTTCAGAGACTCTAAATTTAAAAATTTCCTCGGGCCTTCGGCCCTCGCCACCCCCTATCAAAAAGAACTTCCTATGGAACTGCACGCTTCTGTACGGAGCTGCACTGCTTCTGCGTGTAATGTCTGTGGGTAAAATATGAGTATTTTTGTTTGTAAATTGCGTTTTCATTTTCCGGATAGCAAACACCTTCGTGGCTTCGTATGCCATGAAATATTCGGAATTTTTTTTCTTCATTCGGAAATTTTTGGCCTACACCCCCAACTATGCATGCTTAGCTACGGCCCTGATCTAACACTTTTCTGGTTCGCTATGCTTGTAAATGAATATAAACTAAAGTACGTTTCAATTAAAAAAAGTTCGAAAGATGCAAAGTTTGGCAAATGTTTATTTTTGCGGTGCCCCTTTGTTACGAGCAGAACTGATGTGCAGAACGAACGTTGCAGCATCTTTAATGGGTCTGTAAAGTCCCTGGTCATAAGCTAATAGCACGTAATAGTTATAATCAATAAAGAGCGTGGCAAATTTCAGCATGATC
This sequence comes from Paramuricea clavata, assembly GCA_902702795.2. Classification (NCBI taxonomy): domain Eukaryota; kingdom Metazoa; phylum Cnidaria; class Anthozoa; order Malacalcyonacea; family Plexauridae; genus Paramuricea; species Paramuricea clavata. The sequence continues at coordinate 54,372 of CACRXK020000420.1, read as the reverse complement.
CCTTATGATAAAATGTTTTCTCGAGGGGTCTATCACTCCAAAATTCTCGTATGCTTTGATCGAAAAATCCTTTAAAATCTCACCAAATCCCTAATAAATCCCTCTAAATCCTTAAAAACCTATATAAAATCACTAAAAATCTCTAAAATCCCTACAAATCTCAGAAAAATTCTAAGGGAATTTCGACTGAATCCCGAAAATCTTGTACACGTTTTTGGAGTGATACAACCCTCGTCTTAGTGTAATGTTGCTGTTCAGTCATTCGGTTTCTAATGCATATGGTAGACCTTTTCCTAATGTCGGTATTTCAGTAATTATTCAATGTGGACAAAGATTCAATAGACAGTACACTAACTCTATATATCATGTCATTTAAATCATGAAACTAAAAAAGCAAAATAGTAAACTTTGCAATATACCAATTAGAATTAATATGCTGTATAGTGATTGTAATTGTAAATAAACTAATTGTTATGAAATATTCTGGGATATTTTTTGTTAATCTAGTAAAACGTTCCGGACGTTAGCCCGGGGCTAGGGTGCTGATTCCTCTCGGCTATTTACTCCCGGGGAAAGGAAAAGATTCAGTGGCGTAACGCTCATTAGGTAGGGTTAGTTAAAAAACTAAGGGCCCCCAACAGTTAGGGGTCCCCATCAGGCACGGCCTATCGGCAAGATTAAATAATGCTAAATAATAAAGCCTCCATCGACAACGGTAACGGATTTTGTTATTCCATCTCAAATAAAACAAACGTATTCTTATTAGGGACCGATTATAACATGGAGCATTTTCAACCTTGAGGTTAATTGAACTCAGTCCTGTTGACCGGGTTGAAATTTCAGCCCTATCTATAATACAAATCAAAACCAAACGCACGATTACATGACAAGATTTCAGTCAACCCAGGGCCGACAATTTCTATCAGATTTCAACAATTTATATCGATTTTGGGTTGAACTTGGCCCTGGGTTGAAAATTTTGTCATGTAATATATCGTTTCAACCCGAGCCGGCTGAAATTATTTATGAGTTATTTGAGCATGCGTGGTAGTGACTATTTATTACAAGAAAACAAAAATAATAGAGGCTATGGAGCCGGTTTTTACTTCCCAGTATCAATGCCGGGAACGTATAGCACTGAAAACCCCGGGGTTGGAAGTGCTCCATGTAATTGGCCCCTTACTTGTGTTGGAGGCTGTTGTTGTTATAAACTCGGAATTTTCCAATTAAAACATCAGTATAAATATTCAGTATAGATACAAGATCTCAGTCAAACAATAACAACAACAACAACAGGGGCCTTCCTCCGTTACGCCACTGAAAAGATTAGCAAAGTCTGGAGCATTAATAATCGCAGACTCGTGACTACGGTTGATGGGTGTCATGGGTAGACCTTCCACTGATCTAAAAAATATGGTTGTTTACCCGGAGTGGGACAAGCAAAGAGTTTCAATTAAAAAAACCCATCTATTTGGAAAATCGTTTCATACAATAAGCTTTAAAGCAATTTTTGTTTCAAGAAATGAGAATAATTGATTTATTATAGGGAATCGTGAAATATAGAGCAATTTAAGCGATCGAAGCGCACCTTACGCTTCCCTCAGTGCTTCGGCAGCGAACACATGCTTTGACACTGCAGATGACAGATTTTTGATGACAGTTTGCAGATGACACTAATCTGACAGCGAGTGGTAGCACATCAACTGAGTTGTACAATAAATTAAATAATAATTTAGAAAATATACATCAATGGTTGTTGGCTAACAAATTAACACTTAATACGAGGTGTTATTGTCGATGACCAACTTAAATGGAATTCACATATAAATACGGTTGCCACCAAAGTATCAAAAGGCATAGGAATGATTCGACGAATGAAAGCTTTTGTACCCCAATCAACCCTTATTTCTGTATACAATTCAATTATCTTGCCCCACTTTGACTATTGCAGCCTTGTTTGGGATATAGGAAATGCATATTCGCTGGAAAAACTCCAAAAACTGCAAAACAGGGCTGCAAGAGTCATAACTGGTAAATCATATGATGTCAGATCTAAGGATATATTAGAAGAATTAAGCTGGCAGCCATTGATGGAAAGGTGGGGTAATAATAAGGCGATATTTATGCATAAAGTTACGAATGGTGAATACTTAGAAAATATATCTAGCTTGTTTGTCGTTAAAAATAATGACAATTATAATTTACGAAATAATAATATCGATTATAAATTAGAAAAGCCCAAAACAAACTTTTTTAAAAAAAGCATCAGCTATTCAGGTGTAAAAATTTGGAATGAATTACCAGTAGAACTGAAAAGCAATTGCTTGTCATTAAACGCATTTAAAACCTTGCTTCGGGACAGACCTCAACATAATACTTAAGTCTTATCATATTATGTGGTGTAATGTGTAATGTGTAATGTGTAATTTGTAACTATATATATACTAATTGTAATTACTAACCTAACTTTTTTTGTAAATTTGTATTGTGCAACGGCCCCTTGGAAAACAGCTCTTATCTATGCTGAAGGGCTACCGTTGTTTTTAAAGAAGATTAAATAATAATAATAATAATAATAATAATGATAATAATAATAATAATAATGATAATAATAATAATGGAAACTTTATTAAATGTTTTTCTTTACATACATATACAATCGTAAATCTCTCTCATAAAGGTAACTTACGGTTGGCTATTTGAATCACAATTATACTAAACTAAAATAACAGAACAAAGTGCATGCAATATATATATATATATACAATGAGATAAGTCAAATTGTTAGTAAATCCGGATTTTCCCATTTCTTATTTCGGCAACAGAAAATGTAATATGTAGTTCTAATAGCAATAGTCATCATTTTCCTAACGCAGTACATTTGGTGGTTTTTGTCAAGACCAATACTATCTAACATGTCTAAAAATGTATAACATTCTTCTGCAAAAATACCTAAAGAGCTGATGGAGAGATTTATAAATTTAACTTGGTTAAAATTTTTACCTAGCTGTCTCAATAATTCTCTATATTTATCCTTCTTCCGTTTTACGTTGTTTTTGAGGTTTGTCTCATAACCAGTGGTGAGTAAAAAAAAAAAAATAATAATAATAATAATAATAATAATAATAATAATAAAAATAATAATAATAATACTGCGCTAATAATAATAATAATAATAATAATAAAAAATAATAATAATAATAATAATAATAATAATAATAATAATACTGCGCTAAACAAAAATCGCGCATAATACCTTCACTCGCGTGCGAGCGATTAATAAGCACTCATTTTATGTAAAAGTTTCTTTGAATTAATTTTTTTATTAAAGTTCAAAAGCTTTTTTGCATAAAAAGTTAATATCATGCGATTATTGGAATTAAACAACAACATATTTATGTATTCACCTGCGTGAATGATTATTCACCTCCGTGAATAATTTTCAAATTATGAATATTGTTTTAAAATTAGTATTACTTTATACATAATTATATCAATTTTTAATATCATAAATAAATAATTTATATGTAGTAGCTTTTGATTAAACAAGTTATAACGATGTACAAGGGTGGGTAGTAGCGAAGTAGCTGCAGTTCGCTACTGTAGCGAACTACAATTTTCAAGTAGCCAGTAGTTTTTGACTACTTTTTTAAAACAGTAGCTGTAGTTATAGCGAACCACATTTTGCCTAAAAGTATAGTCAAGTAATCAGTAACTACTTTTCAAACAGCGAATCGCTATTCGCTTCTCTTTAAAATTGTTAGCAACTTGATAGAATAGAATGATATTAAGACACGGTCTGCTTAAAATCAATACTCAATACCCAATAGTCAATTTGCACGAATAAAATTAAATAATATTATGCCGTGCTGGCGTGCAACTGTGCAAGTGCCATCTTAGTTATTCGCGATTTCCGGCCCACTCTTCACAGTAAAGGTTATTTTTAGCGCAATATTTTATATTTTTCAAGTCCCAAAATCCTCTCGACACCTTCCAATGTTTACAGTAAAACTAAAAAATATAGCGCAGCGAAATAGCGAAATAGTTCGCTACATTTTTTAAGCAGCAGCTGTAGTCAGTAGCGAACTACTTTTGTTCAAAAGTATAGCAGTAGTTGTAGCTGACTACATATTTTTGAAGTAGCTGTAGTTATAGCGAACTACAAAAATTTTGTAGTCAACCCACCCTTGACAATCTATAACGACTGGTCTCTTTGAAACCCATTACCCATATAGAAAGGTTCAAATTTGACTTCCACTTCCAGTACTGCTACCTATCACTGACAGCTACCTCCAATTGTTTGATTGGGTAGATTAAACTTATCTGACTAGTTAACTGCAGCAACAGCAGTAGTGGAAGTCAAATCTGATCTCTCTATTATTTTTTGTAAAGATTTGAAATAGTCATTTCAATTCAGGGATGCACATGCGCAGTTATTGTTGACTATGGCACAGCTAACTTTTCAAGTTTGAGGTCTAGGTCTTAGAATTCAGTGAATTAATTATAGAAAACTGGCTTTGGTTTAGGCTGTCTAATAAAAAATCATCACACTGATTATTAATAATATATATGAAAAAATTATGCAGTCACGTGCATAATCACATTTAGAAATTAATTAAGAAAATTAAGAAATTTAAAAAATAATTCTAATAATCCATTTTAAATGAAGAAAAATGCCAATCGTGTATTGCCCTTGATCAATGGGTTTTGTTATTTTTTTAATAAGTTCAATAATGGCTAGTTCTTAATATATTGTACGGTAGAATTAACACTTTTCAAAAAATGGCAGGTATGTCCGAAATTTTTTAAACTAAGTGTTATCATGTACTGTTCATCTAGAACCTATTATTCGAACTTACGTCATTAGTTAATTGAACTCATATTAATCCTTTTTGTTGTGTTAAAAGATAAGTGCCTGTGCATGTTTTCTATCTTGTGAGATTGTGAGCCAAGTGAGCGAGAGCTAAATCTTTTGTGAAATATAATTTTATGTTTATGATTAAACTGTGAGTGAATTTGTGATCTTGTGGGATCGTACTGAACGGGACCGAACCTGCCGTTCCCCACATTACTGGCACCTCCGACGGGATTGTGATACGACGTTTCGAACATGAAGAACCAGCAAAGTGAGATGGATGCGAAGCTCAAGGCGTTGAACTTCAGATTGAAACGCTGCGACGAAGTACTCGGGAATGAAGATAGAGCAGCCGTAGACAGACACCGTGAGTCCATCACAACAATTGTAACACTAACTTTAACAACTTTAACACTATGACAATTTAATGTATTAATGCTAAGTCACTGACTCACTGTATGCCTCGTAGCTACCTTTACCACCATGAGATTTTAATCTATTAATCTATTATTGTATTATATTCAATAATCTATTGAGAATAAATTATATGTATTAATACATCGTATCCTTGATGTTTGAAAGGCATAGCTTAAAAAGTGGACGTGTATTCTGCAAACGCTCCAGAAGATATTTCAATGTTTTTCAGAATTATGGAATCGAAAACAATGCAACTTACAAACAGTTACAAAAGTAAAGAAAAGCAAGTGGGAATGGCGAATATAACTTAATAAAATATGTTAGATGCCTTCACCACACAAAATATAAAGCTACAATGTGTGCTGCTCAGATTTTGGCATCTCAACCACGTCCATGCAATACAATCACACTGTTTTGAAATCAACAATTGCGTGCGCAAGACACACTGGGAAGGCACATCTAATAATGAGGAGTCCGACTGTCTACGGAAAAAAAATTTGCAGTGGCCCCAGTCACTCTTACGCTTCCTCGACCTTAATCGAACAGATTAAAGCGCGTCCTGTCAAAACTAGTACTCGCAGAATAGCTACCTTAATGAGCACAACTACGACTAAAGTTGAAGAATACGATTTGTCTTTAGAAGTGATAATACGGAAATTTATTCTCAATGCCAGAGTTACTAAAATAAACAAGCGCGAACTATTGACTTTAGATAATCCTAATTATGAACGGCTTTTAAGTGAATATCAGCACTTGAGAGGTGTTACTATCGATGACATGACCGATGATAGAAATTTACCTGTACATTTGATAATTGGCGCGAACGAATATGTCAAAATCTGCACGCAAACCCAGGCACGAATTGGTAGACAAGGCGAACCAGTCGCTGAATTAACGCGTTTTGGCTGGGCTATAATGGCACCTGGAGACGGAGCCGATCATAAAACCGGGTTTCTCGCAGTCAACACTACCACTGACTATGACCGTTTGTGTACTCTTGACGTGCTTGGTTTGGAAGATTCATCCCCCGGCGATCAGGGGGAGGTCTACAAGGAATTTCGTGAGCAGCTGACCCGCCATCCAGTCGAAGGCTGGTACGAGACCAACCTAACGTGGAAAGGCAACCACCCACCGCTACCATCCAATCGCTCTGGCAGCCTCACTCGTATGAAAAGCCAAATCAATAAATTGAGACGAGACTGAAATCTCGAAGCGTATGATACACTCATTCAAGAACATCTCGCCGAAGGGGTTGTTGAAAAGCAATCTCGTTCCCCGAGCCTGCGATCCTCGGGAAGGAACGCGAGGCTCTGGGATAATCCGTTGCCGGACGCCAGGAATTCTGGCTAAGATTGAACTACGCGTTCCATTTCAACGGCCAATCAGATTCCTCCCTGAAACGGATTATCCCAGAGCCTCGCGTACCTTCCCGAGGATCGCAGGCTCGGGCAACGAGATTGGTTGAAAAGGCGCCTGAAAAAGTCGTGGGAAGAGAATACTACGTGCCTCACCGCGCCGTTATCCGAAGATGAGAATTGTTTACGATTGCTCAGCAAAAGCCGACCGAAATTCCTCTTCGCTTAACGACTGCTTAGACCCAGGCCCCCCTCTACAAAACAAATTGTGGAATGTGTTGGTTCGTGGTAGATTTCACCCAGTGGGTTTGACCGGTGATTTACGCAAAGCCTTTCTACAAGTGCGAATTAGAGACGGTGATCGTGATGCACTTCGGTTCCACTGGTTGAAGAGCCTCGATTCGAACGAAGTGGAAACCTATTGATTTACTCGTGCATTTGGCCTAGCACCTTCGCCTTTCTTACTTGGAGGTGTTATCGAGCAACATCTTATTGGTTGGGAACCAAGGCACCCTCAAAGCGTACAAGAAATCCGTCGCAGTTTATACGTAGATTATCCGATATCCGGGGGGGGGGGGTACAGCTGTTAACGAAGTGCAAGAGCTTAAACGAAATGCAATTGAGATTTTTGACGACGCCAGTTTTCATCTTCATAAATGGCACTCTAACGTTCCAGAACTAGAGACTATGGAGCAGAGTACCGGAAGTTATGCTGATATGGAACCATCATTTATTGAACAACAGTTGAACATTTCTCAGTCTAATAAAGCAAGCATTATTGGCTTGCCGTGGGATTGCGACAAAGATACTTTGAGCGTGACGTTTCCAAAGAAGATCAGCGAAGAATCCACGAAACGCGGAATTCTTGGAAAATTAGCGAAGGTCTACGACCCAATTGGATTAGTTTCCCCTGTCACCCTCAAAGGCAAGGTCATCTATCGAAACGCGTGCGATTCGAAACTGAGCTGGGATACACCTATACGCGAATTACTGTTGAAAGTATGGTTGAAGTGGGAAGATTCCTTACCCGTGCGCGTCACCTTTAACCGTACCTTGGTCCCCCACAGAGAGCCCATCGAAGCAGTGGAGCTTCACTCGTTTGGCGACGCCAGTGGTCGTGGTGTTTCTGCTGCAGTGTACGCCGTCGTTCGACAGCAATCAGGAGTTAGTCAAGGTCTTGTTACGGCTAAATCGAGATTGGCGAAACGTGTGTTAACTATTCCAAGATTAGAATTGGTTGCTGGGCATATGGCGGTGAATCTCGTCCACAATGTTCGCGAGGCAATCGAAGGCTTTCCTATAATCGGAGTGTATTGTTGGCTCGACAGTACAGTCGCTCTCCACTGGATCTGTGGCAATGGGGAGTACTGCCAATTCGTTGCTAACAGAGTTCAAAAGATACAAGCTCATGATGTTAATGGTTGGAGATATGTACCCACAGCCCAAAATCCTGCAGATATTGGTAGTCGTGGTGGACCTGTCAACGATATGAAACTCTGGTGGCATGGCCCTGTGTGGTTACCTTCTGCTGAGTCATGCCCTACGAATCCCACTACAAGTGAGAGCTCAGAATCTGCTGCTGAATCCAAGATAATCCAATCTGTTCTTGCCACCGTTGAAGATGAACCTGATGTCTTCGATGAGCTGTTAGAAAAACGTGATTTGCCCACTACCTTGCGTGTGTGTGCTTGGATTTCCAGATTCGTGCACAATTCATTGCGAAAGCCCAAGATTTACGGTCCTCTTACGGCGGAAGAATTACAACAACAAAGAAACTGGTGGATCCTACGAGAGCAAGCCCGAGCGAAGACTCGTCGAAAGTTTGTTGTTGACAGCGCTCAATTAAATTTACAAGAAAATACAGCAGGAATTCTCGAATGTCGCGGCCGTATTCAAGGCGTATATCCAACTTATCTCTCAGATACTGGAACATTTGCTGAGAAATTAGTAGTAGAAGCCCATATCGACACCTTACACGGTGGTATGCTGCTTACCATGGCGAAAATCCGTGAGTTATTTTGGATTCCGCATCTACGAAGCCTAGCAAAATGAGTCATTGGACAGTGTTACGGATGTAAACGATTTCAAGCCCAAGCTCTTTCGAAACCACTGCCTGGTTTGTTACCCACTTCGCGTACCGAAGGTTCAAGAGCATTTGAATCCGTTGGTGTAGACTTTGCAGGTCCTATTTGCTATCGTCGCAAAGGAAAGGTAGAGTCGAAAGCTTATCTTGTTCTGTATGCCTGCTGTCTAACTCGAGCCCTGTTCTTGGAAGTGTTGCCTAGCCTCGAAGCAACAGAGTTTGTCGCAAGCTTGAAAAGATTCGTTGCACGTCGTGGTCGTCCCAAACGAATTTATTCAGATAACGGGAAAACCTTTGTTTGCAGGGCTCGTTGGCTGAAAAGGGTTCAGCGAGACGAGAAGCTGAACAGCTTTCTTTCTGAACATTCAATTGCATGGTCTTTTAACCTCGGCAGAGCTCCATGGTGGGGCGGACAGTTTGAACGCTTAATAGGAGTGTTTAAGTCTTCCTTAATTGGAAATGGTTTACCTACATGGCCAGAATTGTGCGAAGTCGTGTTGGATGTCGAAGTGGCTCTCAACAATCGCCCCCTCAGTTACCTGGAAGAAGATATCCAACTACCAGTGTTGACACCGGCATCATTTCTCTTCCGAGGTCCCATCTTGCTACGGGAGCAAGATCCAGCTGTCGTGCAAAACAAAGACTTACGAAAGCGCGAGAAATATCTAAGAAAGTGCAAAGATCATTTGTGGTCTCGTTGGACTGCAGAATACCTCCGTGCACTAAGAGAACGACACTGTATGAGGAGCGGTAAAACGGAATCAAAGTTACAAGTTGGAGACGTTGTCATCATTAAGTCTCAAGAGAGAAATCGTGGAAAGTGGCCTTTGGGGATTGTCGTGAAACTAGTGAAGGGAAAAGATGGTATTGTGCGAGCTGTGAAGTTACGGGCTGGTAAAGATCATCTAGAACGTCCAATCCAGCATCTCTATCCGTTAGAGTTATCGTGCGATAGTTCCGATAAAAATGCATTACGTGCTGAAGCACCGGTGTTTCGCCCTAAACGTGTGGCGGCTGTACAAGCGAAGGAGAAGATCAAGAGACAAGCTGCTGTCCAAGACAGCTAAGTGACTGAACTTATGTACCTTTTTATATATATATATATATTGTTGTTTACCTGACGAGACAATTCCTCCTTTCATGTGCCTTCCTTCTGAAGTCACATGGGGGAGTGTGTCGGAAATTGCCTTTATTCGAACTTACGTCATTAGTTCATTAAACTCATATTAATCCTTTTTGTTGTGTTAAAAGATAAGTGTCTGTGCATGTTTTCTATCTTGTGAGATTGTGAGCCAAGTGAGCGAGAGCTAAATCTTTTGTGAAATATAATTTTATGTTTATGATTAAACTGTGAGTGAATTTGTGATCTTGTGGGATCGTACTGAACGGGACCGAACCTGTCGTTCCCCACAGGTATGTATCATTTTATAAGCTTAGATTAAATGTAAAATTTAACTCTGGCCTCTTCGTAAAACGTTTACAGCTAATTCAAAAAAATTTGTCCTTTGAAAAACCTTAAACCTTAAACTATAAGCGAGCAAAGCATAATGGGAGCGTCATTTAATCAGTTTAGAAATCATATTTGGGGCCCGTTTCTTAGAGACATTGTAAATATATCCTTACGAGAAGAATTAATTCACAAAAGCTGCAATATTCCACTACTAAGCTTGAAACTTGTGCTCCCATTAAGCTTTGCGCGCTTACAGTTTAAGGTTTAAGGTTTAGAGTTTAAGGTTTGCAAAGGACAACCTTTTTTGATTTGGTTGTAAAAGGCTCAATTAATCACTAACTGCTGTTGCAAATTTATATACTATTGCTTTTACATACTGCTTATAAGCACAACGCGCATGCGCACTAACCAAATAAACCGCTCTGCTTTATGGATTTTATATATTTCATGAATCCAGAAATTTCACAAAGCAATATATATATTACTTGTTTTATAATCGGAAATAATGCGGCTGTATGAAGGTGTAACAAAGATGACGATTTGATTGTTAAAATGCCTATGACACGAAATTTCACCCCAAATGTTTATGATTGCATTGTAAGATCACTTAATTAAAATGACTTAATAATTTCTTTTATAGAATTTTGGTAACTTGCTTCCTTTGCAAGATATTCAACTTTGTTGCATATGCAAATATCACCGGTGTGACATCACATCGCATGACATTTTGAAAACGCAATATTTTATCTTGATAAAACATTGTTACAAACAAATACAGAGGGTTAATAATTACCAGTTATGAAATTAATACATCTACAAGGGCATTTTTTTAGATACGTATTCGTCAAGAAAACTATACTTTTCTGAAAACAGATTATGTGATGTGATGTCACACCGGTGATATTTGCATATGCAACAAAGTTGAATATCTTGAAAAGGGGAGCAAGTTACCAAAATTCTATAAAATAAATTATTAAGTCATTTTAAGTGATCTTTACAATGCAACCATAAACCTTTGGGGTGAAATTTCGTGTCATAGGCACTTTAAACTTTCGCTTAAGAATGAAAACTAGGTTTGAATCGTTTAGGACGACATTAACTAAGACGACGATTTGTTGTTTTGCCTAAACAATTGACGCAAAAAACAACACATGAAATTATTAGAGTGACATCTAGATATATTTACGGTCGATTATATTAACATCAGGAAATTGTTTTGATCCATTGACCTCTGGGTTATGGGCCCAGCACGCTTCCACTGTGCCACCCTGCTCTATGCAATCAACCTGTTTTATATTTTATGATTCCAGAAATTTCAAAAACAATTTATATTAAACAGTTTTTGTGATATCTAGAATAATCAAGGTCGAGGTAAGTTTTATCCATCGAGCAGAAGGCGAGAATTCATAACGCTTACCGTGACATTAATTGATTGATAATTAACAATTATTCAGCTCAATATCGGTGAATGGCGCAAGGATATTCACCGAAACGCGAAGCATCTACATCTACATCTATCTATACATAATTTATTTGAAAAATCTTGATGGGCATCCAGCAAAGTCCAGTTCAAATTAAAATAAAAACATAATTTAGTAGTTATATGGTAGTCATAAAATACAGGGCCTTTTTTAAGGATTTTCCGGTGGGGGGGGGGGCATTTTTTGAAAAGGGACCTTTCTGTGAGATAATATATTAGAGGTGGATAGGAACGGCTGAAGGCCGACATACCATGCATGAATAGGGGGGTCTAGGGCATACTCCCCAGAAAATTTTTGAAATTTGAAGCCCAGAATTGCCATTTCCTGCATTCTGAGCATTCAAATTTGCTCCAAAATTTATGCTAAATATACTTGTATTTGAAATAAAAGAAGGAAAAAACGCACAAAAAGTTAAAAAAATATTAACCGTAATTTGTCATTACTTATTAGAGGGGGATAGCAATGGCCGAAGGCCACGTGTGTGGGAGCATACTATCCAGAAAATTTTTGAAATTTGAAACCCGGAAATGCCATTTCCTGCATTCTGAGCATCCAAATTTGCTCTAAAATTTATGCTAACTATACTTGTATTTGAAATAAAAGAAGGAAAAAACGCACAAAAAGTTAAAAAAATATTAACAATAATTTATCATTACTTAGTGGTGGAAAAACGTAACAATTTAAATCGATTTTGTTAAACAAGGACAAAGCCTAAAACTTACTTTCCTGTAGTAGTCAGTGTATATAAACATATACTTTAATATCAAACAACAATATAAACATTACATGAACGAAAACACGAATCAAATATGGTTTTTCTTCTACGACATTATCCTATAAACTAGCGGCCATTGAGAGTCCATGTGCTCTCTACCTGTTCGCAGGTTGTACCTCCCTAAAATCCTACTACATTCCATTCCTTTTTAAAAAAAGAGAACATATGTTTGGTAATATAAACGTATTTAGCTAACAAGGAAGACGCTTGTTCTTATAACAAACACAAAGTAATTGTAAATCTTCAAGTTGCTTTTGAGCGTTCTGTCCAATCTTATACTTATCGTCTAACTCAATAGAACATAACACTCTATGCCTGGCATTGACTGGCATCCAACATATTGACTGGCATCCAACAGTTTCAGAGAGTTTTTTCCACCGGTTGCGTCAGGCATCTCAAACTGTATCGATGGTGTATGAATCAGCAACTGACGAATTCCACCAATGCTTTGAAGAATCTTTTTGAACTCGGGATTTTTTGTGTAAAGGTATTTGCACGCTTCTCCGGTTGATGACTTATAGTCTTTTTGTGATTTTAACCAAGCATGCAGTTCTTCGATCATGATTCTTATGTCGTCATCAAAAAAGTCTCCAAGCTTTTCGTAGACAATAAACGAACCATTTTCAAACTGCGGGTTGCGATGGGATTGTGAGATTTCGGTCGGGGTGTCCTCTTCTTCGTTTGGATTGGTTTGTCCGGGGTTAGATTCGTTGACTGACCAGGGTTCAACTTTGATCAATTTGTCCACATTGGTTGGGTCGAGTATTTTCGCAGTTTCGACATGTTCCAATCGATAATTGTCACCATTTGGCATTTGTTCTACAATGCGGTATGGGCCAGTCCATCGGGGTAGCCATTTGGCTGCGATTCCTGTTTGACCGCTGCGCTGAGTCCGACGAACTACAACAAGGTCACCAACTAGGAATTGAGTTGTTTTTCGGCCTAGATCGTAGTAATCTTTCTGAGATTCACGAGCTTTAGAGAGTTTCATGAGCAATTCTTTGGTATAAGTTTTCTGGTCTTGTGGTATCACAACAACTGGAGACAACATTACGTCAGTTGGCATAACCGGTTCTCGTCCAAATATAAGAAAGAAAGGAGTAAGTCCGTCTGTGCCAGTGATGACAGAAGTATTGTGCACAAATGCACTTGCGTATATCCAAAGATCCCATTCTCGTGCAAACTTTGTAATATACATTGAAACACTATCGTTAATGAAACGGTGAACACGTTCGGTTCCTCCGTTCGCTTGCGGTCGATAAGCACTTGTGTACACTTTCTTAATGGAAAGGAGTTGGCAAAGTTCATTTATGATATCGTTCAGAAATTCAGTTCCACGGTCACTCATAAACTTCTTAGGACAGGAGTGCACGCAAATTACATGGTTGAAAAGGTTATATGCTACGGTTCTTGCAGATTTGTCTGACAAGGAGGCAACGATTGTGTAGTGACTAAAGAAATCTGTAACGGTTAGAACGTATTTGTATCCTGTCTTCGTTTCAGGGAAAGGACCAATCAAGTCGATTCCAACAGTGTCCCAAGGTTCTGAATATGTTCGAATTTGCATTAGTCCTTGCTTCACTTGTGAGGCTTTCCGTTTTACACAAGCAATACACTTTCGTACCCATTTGCGGACGTCGCGGACCATTCCAGGCCAATAGTACTTTTGACGAAGAGAAGATAGAGTTGAATCACGTCCTCTATGTCCACCAGACAAGGGGGCATTGTGATGTGCATACATAAATTGACGCCGTAGTGTGGCAGGCACCACCAGAAGGGGTCTATTGTCTGGATCAGTAATATCATTGTAATATAAACAACCATCATTGTAATTGACCTCGTATCCTTGAAATTTTGAATGCTTCTCAGGAGACTGTTCTGGACTTAGATCTGTTAGATACTGAATGATTGGCATCAATTCAGGACATAAACGTTGTTCTTCTCTGAATTCAAACAAGGAAGGTTTCAGGGCAATTAACTGATCTTGTGCTAACTCATTCTCTGGCGATAAATCAACATCAACATCGAGACATGACTCGAGAACAACTAGTGTTTTTACATCCATCAAAGATTCCATTTCACTCGAGCTTGTAGATTCGGCTGAAGTACTACTGAGGGGAATTGGACATCGGGAAAGGGCATCAGCGTTTGCATTGTTTTTTCCTGAACGGTGTTGCAATTCGAAATCGTACTCAGCTAGGCGCATTGCCCAACGAGCTAAACGACTCTTTTGTGGGCTAACAGCTTGGAGCCACTGAAGATTTGCATGATCCGTTTGAATAAGAAATTTACGTCCCCAAAGATAACGATGAAATGTCTCGCAAGCCCAAATAACGGCTAACAGTTCCTGTTCACGGGTTGTCCATTTGGACTCTGGGACTTGAAGGGCTCGACTAGCATAACGTACAGGATGTTCTTTGTTGTCAGGTCCAATTTGTGATAACACGGCTCCGAGGCCTTTAGATGATGCATCAGTCTGAACAATAAAGTTACGCTCCCAGTTGGGATGATGAAGAAGAACCTTGTCCGAGCATAAGGCCTGTTTTAAGGAATCAAATTCCTTCTGTTCTTGATCTCCCCAATGGAAAACACTTTGACTCTTGAGTAGTTTTCGGAGGTTAAAAGAGGACGTTGCGAAATGTGGTATGTGTTCACGATAATATCCGGCAAGTCCAAGAAACTTTTGAACGTCTGATACACAAGTTGGTCGAGGGAAAGACGCAACAGCTTGTATTTTATCTTTATCTGGCGCACGACCGTCTTTGGAGATTACATAGCCGAGAAATTCCTGGCTATGACTAGCAAAACTGCACTTTGAAGGTTTAAGCGAAAGACCTACTTTATCACATCGCTTCAAAACACGTTCGAGGTGGGTAAGGTGGTCGGTCCATTTGGTACTGTGACACAATATATCATCCACTTAGGCGACAGGTAAGGTGCTTCGTCAGCAGGGAAAAGCATGTCGGCAAAAGTGGAGTTCATTAGACGCTGAAAACTCGCAGGGGCGTTACGGAGACCGAATGGAAGTTTTTTGAACTGATAAAGTCCAACATGAGTTATAACCGCTGTTTTCTCTCTGTCCTTTGGGGTTATGGGAATGTGCCAAAATCCACTAAACAAGTCCAACTTAGTGAACCATTTCTTTCCACCTAGTTGGTCAAGGATCATTTGCACATGAGGAAGTGGGTAGACATCAGGTTTTGTAACTTTGTTCAGTTTGCGATAGTCCCAAACAAGACGGGGGGTCACTTGTAGACCATGTTCCGTTTTCTTTTTAACCAATAAACAAGGGGCACCCCAGGGAGATGTTGATGGTTCTAAAATGTTTTGTTCAACCATTTTTTGAATTTCTCGTTTGATAAGCTGTAATTGAACAGGAGAGTGGGAATATGGCGTTGAGTATTGGGGTTTAGCATCACCAGTCTCAATACTGTGTTCGACATGGTTAACTCCGCGAAATGGAGCTCCTGGTAACATAAAAACATGGGCGTGTTCGCGAATAAGAGACTCAAGTTCAGTTTTTTGTGTAGTGGTGAGATTGCAATTGTCATGCAAATGGATGGCTTCAACAACCATATCTTTGTAATCTTCAGAGAATGGATCTAACGTGGTGTCACTTAAAGGAGGTAAATCACGGCTCTCATCACTCAATATCAAATGATTTGCACAGTAAAGGTTAGTTAATTGACTAAAACTTGGTTCTTTGTTTTTACGAAATGCAATATTCATCTCTTTCTGGGCATGGAGTGGGTTAAAACTTTGAAATGGATGGGGTAAAGTATCATGACAAACTGTTGCTTGCTTGTGTTGAGCTATACGGTAAAGGTTTTGATGTAATTGTACTTGCTCAAGTTGTTCAACAGCTTCACAAGCCATATCTGAGGCTGTTTCGGATGCTGCTTTTGAGAAGTCAGCTTGATGTTCATCAGTCATTGGTGTGATGTCGGCAATCACACCAACAGGTAAAGTCTTGGTATGCTTGCTTTGGTTATATACAGCAAGGTTGACATAAAACTTCTGCTCTGGTTCAATTTCTACATTGTTGGGTTCTTCAAGAAACTTGCTACTACTGCATTTAACATTGACAAAAGTGGTCTTAAATGCATTAGTCTCGTGCTGTATTTGATCAAGGTTAATCGGACCAGGAATAACATGTGCATATGTGGTGGTAAAAAGAGGGCTAGCTTCAATCCAACTTCGATTACCCAATGACTGTATTGTGTCGGCTATCATACTAGACAAGGCAGGTGAAAGGATCATACTGCCAATAGTAGCAACAATTACACAGACTTTGATGTTAATCCCAGGTGATAGTTTTTGAGGGGTTTCTACTACTGTACTCAAGGATACGACATTGGTTTCGACTCTTCCAGAAGGACGGACAGGAGGTTCCCGTGGGCACTTTATAGCAAACTTCATTTGGGGATGTGTAAAACTTACAATTCGTTCTTGGTGTTTAACAATTGCATCTGTGGCTTCCAAATGATTGTTACCAAACAAAACATGCCAAGCTAACTTGGGTACAACCAACATGGTATGTACTGAAGATTTCCCAGGGCCCCAGGTAATAGGAATATCTTGTAGGGCAATCCCTTGTAAAACAGCATCTTCATTAGCAACATTAATTGCAACTGGCTTGGTAAGCTTAGTCATTTTCAAGTCTGGATGCATTTGTTGGACACGTTCAGCATGGATCAAACTACAAAGCGACACTGAGCAACAACTATCAAGAGGCAGCGAAAGTTCAACACCGGCTGATTTTACTTTCGCCCACATTATATACTTCTTGCTCAAGTCAGGAATTTCAACAGAATCAGCTGCAACGGATGGCATGCCAAATAGGGGATAATCACTGGCTGGTGGGTTATTGTCAGCAGGGGTGGTGGGTGGGGTAGGGGGTTTTGGATTTGGAAGTACAGTTTCCAATTTAGAGCAGACTATCAAATTGTGCCTGAAACTTACTTGATAGCTTTTCTTCCAGTTGACTTTGTGTAGGCAACTTATCTTCTTTGTGCAACAGTTGTTTACATCCCTTCTTTTTGCAAACCAGACACACATGTTGTCGATGAAACTTGCATTGATTATCAGGAAGTAAGCAGCGAGGAACAGCTCGTTGATTCCACTGGAGGCACACTTCGGTTTGACTGGTAGTATTTCCACGAAATGTTTGTTTCCGTTCTTGGTTTGTCCCAGGATTGTACAAAGCAGGACAGTTTCTTTTGAAATGACCAGGTTGATTACAGTTGTAACAGGATTTGGGTTTTAACATAGCTTTGTCTTCACGAAATGGGTCAACATATTCTGCTGAAAGGAGAGGTAATGGGGGAAAACTTTGTTCAAATCTGTTAGCAGCTTCAATAACTTCCGATAGAGAAGAATACTTGGCGTCTCGGCTCATCAGAGCTTTTCCAATTTCCGGTCGAAGTTTTATCAAAAATGCATGTCTCAGTTCGATATCATCATTCGTGCCTGTATAGTGTATTCCAGGAATACATTTCTCGAGTTCGTGTTGAATGTCACAGAATCGGTGTGCAAAAGTTGAAACAGGTTCTGCTGTACTTTGTTGGAGGTTGTAGTAGACTTGAAGTAATTCACGTATACGTTCATCTTTAGGTTTTCCACGTTTCTTAACTGATGCTTTGACAAGGTTAAAGTACGTTTCATACTGTTCGATAGTAATATTGGCAGGGTCCTCTCCAAGAGCATGTTTACATTCTTCTTCAGCAAACACAACAGAATCATAAGCACGTAAATCTTGCTGCACCTGTTGCTTAAGATAGGTTGTCCAATGTTTAGCTGGAACTCCAGAGGATTTTAATAGCGTCGTAAGCTGGTCAAGAAAACGGTCAAGTTGTTCGTCAGGCTTACCTGTATAGCGAGGTAAAACCACTTGAGGCAACTTCAAAGTGTCAACATGGCTTGAACTTGGGGAATTTGTGGCTAAATCTGCGACAGTTTTCGCGAGTGCTTCGATGTGTTGTCGATTTGCTTCTTGGGCATCATGTTGGTTTGTTAGCTGGGATTTTACCACGTCAGCTAGTCCTTTAACGATCCCTGTGAGTTCCTCAACTGTCGTCATACTGTATTTAGTTCTTGTTACAAACGATGTAAAAAATCCTCTAAAATTCTGTTAAAACGATTTGCATCCTCCACCAATTGTAGTAGTCAGTGTATATAAACATATACTTTAATATCAAACAACAATATAAACATTACATGAACGAAAACACGAATCAAATATGGTTTTTCTTCTACGACATTATCCTATAAACTAGTGGCCATTGAGAGTCCATGTGCTCTCTACCTGCTCGCAGGTTGTACCTCCCTAAAATCCTACTACATTCCGTTTATGGGGGGGAGGGGCTAAAAAAGGCCCTGATAAAATAATAGTAATAATAATTATATAAAGTACTACTAAAAACTTAGACATAATCATTAACAGCTGCCTTAAAGCCATCTATCGAGGACATGTTTATAATATGTGATGGTAAGCTATTCCAAATACTACAACAAAACAAAAATGACCAGAAAGCAACCACGAAAATATTTCAAAAAACAATTTGGACTTCCGCTTCCGTAGTTGTAAGCAGACTGAACAGATTTACACGTTTTTTGTAAATCTATATTCATCAAAAATAGCTTTAATTAAAGAATATCTCTTTAATATCTGTTAAAAACATGAAAGCTTTGTGGCTTTCTTTTGTGTTTGGCGAAACTTCAGGTTCGTTTTAGTACAAAAATTTGCTCGTCTGTAACTGAAAAAAACGGGAAACCATTTTGTGAATAGTGCAAAAATATCCGAAGCTGAGCAACCAATCAAATTGCGTGAAGAGCATTATCCATCTCCCGAGTTATGCTGATTTGGTTAAAAAAAGCAGTGAAAACGAGGGCCTAAAAATATTATAAATTTCACGTACCTACCGAAGTTCCTTCGTTTATGTTGCCTTTTCTTGTTTTTATTCGTGTATTTAAAACTGCCGCTTGCTATAGTCTACATATCCATAAAAATTATTTTCGCGCGAAAAAATTCGCTAGTGGAAAACCGGCTTTAAGGCGGTTTTCCACTGGGCGAAATTTTTCGACCGAATCGAAATTTCCCTTTGTTTCATGAGCTCTCGAGCAGAACTAATTGTAAAAAGACAAAAAGAAATTTCTTTTCGGTCGAAAAATGCCTCGTGGAATCAGGCCTTTAGTTAGCTTTGGGGACGCGAAAACAGCCTAGTGTGAAATATGATATTGTAACGGCCTTGTGCTGGTCACTATCTGCCAAAATTATGCTGTGATAAAAAAATAAGTAAAATTCTTGTATAAATGTGAACCCAAATATACCTGTCGACTTAAGCATTTTTTTTATATTGTCATGTATTCGAAAGCTTGTTGTGGACAGCCAAGGTGGCAAGGCCCAAGATGTCTTTGCTGTTCTGCCAACGTCCAACTGGTTTCGGCAAAAGTCTTATTTATCAGGTCCTATCGGCGTTGTTTTCTGAGCTACATCGCCTTTGTCATGGTACGATAAAGAATTTAGTTGTTGCTGTTGTTAGCCCGTTAGAGTATAATTATCCACGTCCAGCAAAGTTGAGACCTTGAGAAAGCTTGGCATTCAAGCCGTTTGCTTGGATCCCTCGTTTGATGATGAAACAAATGACTGTAGCGTATTTTCTTGACGCACTTTAATTCCAATTGTGGAAAGTAAATCGCAGAGAACAAAACTATACGCATTCAGTCCTTGCATATGCAGACTCTTAAAAGTACCTTGAATTTTTAAGTTTAAAAAGCAAAATTCACAATTTGCGGACATGTTCATGAGAATATAAAAACAATTATAATATAAATGTGATACAACAGACGATTTGATTGGCTAATGCGCGTGCATTGTGACGCAATAATGCACTGTGATCTGTGGCACTGAATTGCTCTTTCTCTGTTTTTTCCCTCTTCATCACTGCTTTTTAGCTAAAAACATAAACAAAAATTTAAGAGCTTTTAAACTACAAAATTTACCAGAAAGCAAGAAGGAATAGACCAAAGGAACAAAGAAATTTTCTATGGTTCTATACGTGTAAAATTAACCGGCTTGGCATTCGTCGAATTTGTTGTTGTCTCGACAAGTTTTGGGTAAAAGAATGCAAAATAGCAGAGAAAAAACAACTTGAAAAAGACACAGGAATACCAAATACATACAAAAAGACAACAAAAATTGAATATAAGTGATTTACAAAGTACCTTCAATTCTTCTGATAACAACTGCCTAGATATATTTCGGCAAAAATACAATAATAACGAAACCTACTGTACGATTTACCGTCTTTCATGGCAAATCCAGATACTGAAAAGCTTTGGCAAATTAGTCTGTGTATAACTGTTTTTTTATTTCCACTATTTTAAACAGTTTTTCCGGCTTAGTAGCATCAAAAGTTGGTATATTATTTTGGCAATTTTGCTCTTTCGCACACTAAAAATTCAAGCGACAGTAAAAGCATGCACGTGACGTCACTGAGTGCATGTTAGGAGAATTTCAACGTCGACCTTTTGAGTAAAATTGTTTACTATGTAATATCTTCTACTTATATTATAGAAGAAATAGAAAAACTCCTTTCGTGCGTTTATAGTGCGATAATGCACTCGGGGAATGTCGGGAGAATACTCGAGAAGCGTGTAAAACACTCGGCTACGCCTTGTGTTTTACACGCTTCTCTCGTATTCTTCCAACATTCCCCGCGTGCATTATCACACTATAAACGCACGCGACTCGTTTGCTATTTCTTAATTAATCCAACATGAAATGAACATTAATCAACAGTGAATACAGGCTCGCGTTTACGTCAATATTGCCATGGCAACATGATTTTAAATTTTTATTAAATTTTTTGTACAACACGTCAAAAATAGTTGAAAGATTATTGCTTTTAACTACATAACAATGAATTTCCGAAAGATGTATAACTGTAGGTATGTTGTTCTGCATTTTGTAAGCTTCGATTTAATGTAAAATTTAACCTGAGTCGCCTGGTAAAATGTTTCGAAATATTCATTTCAATAACTATAAACTTCTTTTTCCGATAAACTGTTTTTACTTAATAAAACAAAAATAAGTTCAAATTGAGTAACTTCAGTTCAGGCTTTCAAATTAATTTGCTCTCCTTTACATTTTAACTTTTTTTCTTAAATTAAACAGGGTAATTTAGCAACCTTTCAGTACAGCTTCATTGAAAAGGAAAGCAATGCATGTTTTACGCAATAAATGAAAGCAACAAAATTCATTAACATTAAACATTCAAAGCAAACTTGCCCTATATTTCACGATTTACCACAGTTTATCAATTCTTCTCATTTCTTCAAACAAAAATTGCTTCAAAGCTTATTGTGTTAAACGTGATTTTCCAAATATATGCTTTTGAAAACTGAAATCTGCTTATCCAACTCTTGGCAAACAGCCATATTTTTCAGATCAGTGAGGATGACCACCCACGGTTAGTCACCCACGCCCTTGATCATTGATGAACTTTAGACTTCGCTAATGCTTCCCTTTCCACGGGTGTAAATAGCCGGGCGGAATGAGTACCCTCGCCCCGGGCTAACGCCAGGAACAGCGCTCCCGCCCCGCTGGCTCGGGGATAACCCCAGGCTACTGCACATCCTCTCCTAATTACTTCCCGAAACTAAATCCCCACCTATATCCTGAAACTTATATCAGGACCCAATTCACCCAAAACTAAACTAGATGGCGAATTGAAAGGTTCAAAGTAAATTAAATTGTTACAGTTCGGGAATTGTATACCCAAATCTTCAGCTGGAGTCGCCCTGTCATGGGTAGAATACCATCTGTGTGACCATCCGACATGGTTGGCGATTTCATCTTTGGATGCACTAAGGCTCAGTAGAATAGCAATACGGCCAATACCACCTCTGAATCCGTGAATCGTCTCATTAGTGTATACACCCAATAACTTCATAAATGTTACAAGCCTCGCTTGAGCTGCGGAGGTCAACGGGCTTACGGAAAAAAACCTGCTGCCAAGTCAAGCTGCAATGCTTGTATTTGTACAATGTACGACAAAACTTAAGATGCTGAACTGGGGTGACGGCGGGAGTCTTGGGTGAGATTGGTCGGGTAGCAGTTCCACTTATGGCGTTCCCAACTCGCTGACAAATAAGTGAAACTTCTGCCTTCCGGATTCAACCCCGTTGCTAATAAAAAATAAGATCGAATCTGCCTCTCCGTCAGAAGCAATCGGCCGCCATTTATGGTAATGCTTCAGGAGTTCCCCGGGAATGAATGAGGACGATTGGCAAAAAAAATATTGTATCCTGTGGTTTGGCTACGACTTGATACGTTGAAACCATACCCGGAGAGGGCCTAGGACCGACAATAGTAGTGGGCGAGTCTTTCCAATCGCACCGTTTAACAGGTCGCGGGTGACGTTGACTGCAAAATGACAGAAAATGGTTTTTTTTGGACTCATGGATGTCCATGGAAAATAGAAACAAAAATGAGAAATAACTCCTAACACCTGCTCGCCCACACTATTGCCGGTCCCAGGCAGCCCTAATGGCATAAAAGGCATCAGACACCCGCACCCGACAACAGTGGAGCGAAAACAAGTAGAATTAATTATTGGAGTAAATTAAATAGCAGAAAACCAAAAAAAAACTAGTAATGATTGCATATTCAAAAATTTACTTCTCGGTTTTTACCGAGTCATGAGTTAATTTCACATTCAAAAAATATTTCGCGGCCACAATCACAATGTTCTAGGCCTCTCCCGAGTCATGAATTCACAACCAAAATTTTACTTCTTGGCCACTACCGAGTCACGACTTCACATTGAAAATTCTACTGCTTTTCAGCCAATAACCGAGTCATAATTTCACATTCAAAACGTTTCACAGGCAAAATTCTATAGTCAAAACGTTACTTCTCAGCCACTACCGAATCTTGCATGATCTCAGTCAAAACACTGCATATACTATATGTATTAAGAAAATTATGTCCTCGGCATCCACCGAGTTAACATTCAGTATCTTTGTTTGAAAATGCGTTATAATGATGACTAATAGCCGTTAAGTTTACAGCGAATCATATCCCCAATAAAACTGAATCGCTGCAAGAACTTGCATAAATTATACCGTAAGTGTGAGACAAGTAAAGCACTAAAGGAAACTTTAAACGTGTGTAAACCTTAAGAAATAAACTTTAATTCTTGTGAGATGAGACATAACGAAACAACTAAACTAAAATGATCGCAAAAGCAGAATGCAGCGTAAAAACTAAATTTGAGGTCCATGCTTTGCGTAAACAAATAAAGCTCCAGACAATAGGGGGAAATGCGACCATTGGCATTGTCCAACAGCAATATAGTCACTGGCCACGAAATGGTGGGCTGAACACCCGTGAAAAACTCATTTGTGTTTGTAATTTGCGCCAGAATCAAACATATTATACAAGCGAAATTCACATCGTCTGTCTCGTAAACTCTCGCGTATATGCTGCTATGGAAACCAGCTCAAACCGACCTCGAGTCGAAATTCATGCCCTGCAAAGTGTTATAAACCATTTTTCTGAACTATGAACAGCGAACACAAATCTCGTAAATCAACTCAAAGACAAAGGTCAAAGAATTGACCACCAAGAACAAACTGGATCGGCGGAGCTTGACCTGGTGACTGGGATCTGTTAGAGAGCGCGAAGAGCCATCAGCTGGCAAAACAATATTCACATCGTTGGGTTCTTGAGCTCTGGCCATGACTTCTTATGTGTGATGTCGCGCATGATTGCACTTAGAATAGGTTTGGCATACCCCCATGCATTGATGGCGAATACCGTAGTGTATACGAGTGTATAACTGGTATCATACCATTTTCTGTCCATAAATCGGCAACAAGATGAGTGGGGTAATCGTTGCATGCAGCGCAACATTTACCAATGTTACTTGGGTTGTGATAAATCGTTCTTACAGTACCGCTCAGAATTAACCTAACACTGCGGTTGCGGTCGTTTTGCGGTTAGCCTGCGGTTAACGTGCGGTTATCGGGCGGTTAACGTGCGGTCAACGTGCGGTTAACGTGCGGTTATCGGGCGGTTATCGGGCGGTTTTTTTGCGGTTTAGCCCACGCATCGGCAAAAAGCTAACCGCGGTTTTAATATGCATTCTGATTCCGAGGTTTTCCGAGCAAAAGCAGTAAAATATTCGCGGTATAGAATGTCTTCACTAATAAACTGCTAACTCGGGCTATAATATAACAGCTAAGAGAAAGCTTAAAGGCTGTGGTGTCAGCTTCAATTATATAATAAGGGCTACAGCAGATCGTCGATTATAATAAAGTTTTATAATAAAGGCTAGATTGTCAATTATAATAAAGTTTTAAAATGAAGGCTCCAGGTTATAACGCGTGTGTGCCTAACAGGCCGAGATTTTATTTACCTTTTAGGTACACGCGTTATAACCTTTAGCCTTTATTACAGTACCTGTCGCGAGTAAGGGTACCTCCACTCGCTACTCGCAAGTACTCGCATTTCATCTCACTTGCAAGCACTCGCCACTCGCAACTTGCGAGTGCTTGCGAGTCAAAAGGCTCAGACAATTTGTACAAATATGAAGCGAATAATTCAGCTAAATGAAATAAAACTCCATAGTTATATGAAACCTAGTATGATAGATATTAACGTGTTTATAAACGACTGCTATATGGTGGGAAATATTTTCTTCGAACACAGTTCGTAAATGGACGGACAGTCTTAGAAGCGTTAACTATAACTGAGTCTATATCAATCAAAACAAAGCTTTAAAAGCGAAACCGCAATCAAAAATGTAAAAATGACACCAAAATGCGAATGATTGGACGAACAAATGCCATATTTAAATTTGGGACTATATATTCAAATATGGTCCGGTTGTAAGAATTGGCATTGAGTTCACTGACGCTGTTTAACACTATAAATATCGAGTACTCGTCGACGTTGTCTTGTAGTTGCAGTAAGATTCGAGAATCAAATTAGGAGTAAAAACGTAATACTGTAAAGTGCAAAGTGACAAAATATAACTTACATTGTATATACTGCTAGCATCTGTCTTGAATCGGGAACCATTACAAACTCACAGTTTCTCGCTCGTTATAGCCGTCAGGCGACTTGATGCGCTGAATCCAATTGAAGATAATATCGATTGAACCCCATGGAACAACGAAACACGAACATACTTTATTTAAAGCAAAAAAATTCAATTATACTAGTATCATATAATCGACAAATCCTGCCTATACTAATACAAGTATAGATTGTTTTGGCAGATCTCATGCATGTATGGTCATTATGATATTAAAGAAAGACATCAGCCATGAAATATTTGCGGAGGCGTAGTGTGCTTTGTTTGTGTTAGATCTGTGAATTGAAATATTTTAGAGTCTATAGTGGTCTGAATGTTTTTGGCACGTGTCAGATAAATTTCAGCTGATCATGTTTGGTTTTTTCCCCGTTAACTTGCGTTTCGTGCGGGTTTGAGCTTGAACTCTAGAACTGTCTGTGTGAGTGCCAATTTTGAAGAAAAAAATGCTCACATAACCATGCAGTTGTTGACCGTGTAGAAGAAATCAAATTTTGGCATATTCTTCAATACTATACAGTATAGCTAGCCAGGCTATAGCTGAGAAAATTTGACAAGATAAAGCAGTTATTTGAAAAATTAATATATTTGTATTTGTAGTTTTATACTTATAAGCTGTCAAAACCAACAACACATATTTTCATGCGCATCATGATAAAAAGTTCCTAATATTACGCGGTTACAAATTGGCACAATTTTTAAATAGACTTTTGCCTTTTGAGTTTCGGGAAAAATTCGGCCTGACACAGTTCAAGCAACATTGATATATTCGTTGAACACAAATTATAATAGATGTTTTTTTTTAGAAACCGCGGCATATGGGCGTAAATTTGTCCTCAGCTCAAACCCGCACGAAACGCAAGTTAACGGGGGAAAAAACCAAACATGATCAGCTGAAATTTTTCTGACACGTGCCAAAAACATTCAGACCACTATAGACTCTAAAATATTTCAATTCACAGATCTAACACAAACAAAGCACACCACGCCTCCGCAAATATTTCATGGCTGATGTCTTTCTTTAATATCATAATGACCATACATGCATGAGATCTGCCAAAACAATCTATACTTGTATTAGTATAGGCAGGATTTGTCGATTATATGATACTAGTATAATTGCTTTAAATAAAGTATGTTCGTGTTACGTTGTTCCATGGGGTTCAATGGATATTATCTTCAATTGGATTCAGCGCATCAAGTCGCTTGACTATAACGAGCGAGAAACTGCGAGTTTGTAATGGTTCCCGATTCAAGACAGATGCTAGCAGTATATACAATGTAAGTTATATTTTGTCACTTTGCACTTTACAGTATTACGTTTTTACTCCTAATTTGATTCTCGAATCTTACTGCAACTACAAGACAACGTCGACGAGTACTCGATATTTATATTGTTAAACAGCGTCAGTGAACTCAATGCCAATTCTTACAACCGGACCATATTTGAATATATAGTCCCAAATTTAAATATGGCATTTGTTCGTCCAATCATTCGTATTTTGGTGTCATTTTTACATTTTTGATTGCGGTTTCGCTTTTAAAGCTTTGTTTTGATTGATATAGACTCAGTTATAGCTAACGCTTCTAAGACTGTCCGACCATTTACGAACTGTGTTCGAAGAAAATATTTCCCACCATGTGGCAGTCGTTTATAAACACGTTAATATCTATCATACTATGTTTCATATAACTATGGAGTTTTATTTCATTTAGCTGAATTATTCGCTTCATATTTGTACAAATTGTCTGAAATGCAAGTACTCGCGAGTAGCGAGTCAGAACGAGTACTCGCTACGCGCGAGTGGATGTACTCTTACTCGCGACAGTATATTGTGTATATTAAAGAGTTAAGTTAATTTAAGTTGATGCGCACGACAAATTCTTACTTATTCTAAAACATCTATTTAAACTGTAATAAACAAGAAGAGACCTACATATTTGCCTTTACCATTCGTTTAAACTCTTAGTTATTCCAACAACTGAAGTATTTGTCGAAAGTATAGACAATTCGCTCCCTGGCATAAAGCGACAGCCTCCCCATGCCTCAATGTTTAAAAAATATGTCAATATTTATAAAGCACATACGAAATTTTTATAATGACCCCTTCGGAAATACACGAATATTTACGAATGCTATTACGAGTATATACGAAGCTTGCGGATCGGTTCGGTTCGGTGGCGTTCAAACCTCGGTTAAACCTCACGGTCACCGCGGTTTAACCTCAAAATTACCGCGGTATAACCTCGGTCAAACCTTTAAATCACCGCGGTCACACCGCGGTCAAACCGAGGTTCAACCGAGGTTAAACCGCGGTTTTTGTTAGGTTAATTCTGAGCGGTACTGTAGCTAATGCCTTCTCCTCTCAGATAGTCCTTCCGGATCAATTACACGAAACATCGATCAATTATACGGATCACGAATACTTGGTACTTCCACCTTGGTATTCTCATTCTCACGCTAGATCCAACCCATGTAAACAACCTTTATTGTAATTTCAGAAAGGAACTGTCAAATTTCCTCGTAATTGAACCATTGTAAAAATAAAAGTGGGATTAATTCTTTCTTATTGTTTTCTATTTCGTGCTCTTCGTCAGAAACATCAAATCGTATGTCAGCCACTTTCAACGCTCGGTTGTGCTCGCTAAAAATGAAAGTTTGGTCGCTACAACAGAACGTCTGAAGCTTAAGGCCCATACAGACCGGACGCGATTTGGCAACGCGACGCGACTTTTCAGTTTTCAATGACATTTAACTTTAACACTTTTCAATGTTTTTCAAATATTCGGAACCACTTAAGCAATTTTAGCTATATGGTCCGCATATCTTGTAAAATTTTTATTCGTTGACGGTTTTATTTGTTTTTGAAAACTGAAAATTCGCGTCGCGTTGCCGAATCGCGTCCGGTCTGTAAAAGGAAATTTCTTATGACACTTGTAAAACACATGATTTTGCTAAATAGAAGTAATAAATAGACCAAATAGAAGTAATTAATAAGACACAAGATTATATTTTATTGCCGATACAAGATTATATTTTATTGCCAAATTAAAAGTACACAATAGATATTTTTGAGTCCTCAAAACTACTTTTGGTGTCCTCAAAAAGTACAGACTTACGACCTGTTCATATGGGGAAAAGTTATCCCGGTTTGCGAAAAAACAATTCCACTAGTCAAATAATTTTATTCTGTTCATATGCAGTAACGTTATCCTGCTTACCGGGTAAAGTTTTTGGCTGTGACGTAGCACTGGTGTGACGCGCAAGGCGGGAAAAGTTAAAAACAGAAAAGTTGCTGACACGACAAAAAGGTTTCCCACTAAGCGGGAAAGTTGTGGCTATGTTGTGTTCATATGGGAAAAACATTATCCCGGTCACCGAAATCTCGCCTGTCAACAAGCGAGATCTCGGTACACGGGAAAACGTTTCGTCTCATATGAACGCAGTGTAACTTTTCATATTATTTTCACAACAAGGCGAGATCTCGCTTTTAGACTTGTCGAAATGTTTTCTCGCTAACCGGGATAACTTTTCCCCATATGAACAGGCCCTTAAATAAGCAGTTTTAAATTTTATATTCTTTATATATCGAAGAACGCGATGTTGTGTTATAATTAATTAATATATAAAAGCATGTTAAACAATAGGTGCGGGACAATGATATGCAATAGATAAATACTGTAGCTAAAAGTCTAACAGATAATAATATAGATAGATATATAACAGGGGCCGGTTGTATAAAACTCTTAATCACTGTTTTAATCACTATTTTGTAGTTAAATAGTGGTTAACTTTAATCACGTAGTTAACTCGGTTGTATAAAAAAAGTAGTTAGCGTTAACTGTACTCTGTAGTTAAAACGTAGTTAAAGTTAACGATGCTTTAGGGTATCGTTAACTTCTCAAAACGTAGTTAAAAATGGCGATTGTATAGGAGGGAACAACATTTTTCAGTAAAACAACAATGCAAAGTAATGCTTACTTGGGATTTTCAATCGCTATCTTCCCTGTGAATGTTTTCTGACAATATAAACTCTTCAAACGCTATCGCTTTGGTTTTTCGGCGAAAATAAAATATACTTTTGCACGGGAAGATTTTTCGAAGACGACGTAGGGCCCATTACACGAACAAACATGAATATATATAATTGCCAAACAGTTACACTTTGGTTTAACCATAGACAATCCAGAAGACAGGGACTGGAAACGCCTAATGTCAGTTTGCGCGTGCCATCCGTGATGCGCTTGCTTCCAAAACGAATAAACGATTACTGTATAAATATTGATGTATTGTCCGCTGTTTTTAAACAGCTCTTTATACTGGAAGATTGTTTAAATAGTCTACACCGAAAAGGGAGGTACTGAGGTATATCACAAGTTTATAAAACGGATCTGCTTATCCAGAGACGAGTGCAAAGAATTTTCGAGCTTGTTCGAAAATTTTGATTTCCAATTTGGGGTGGACTTTCTGCAGGCACGATTCACGTTTGTTTGCGTATTTTAGTTTTCTTTAATTAAGTTTACGTATATTTCTTCAGTTATGCTCGACTGCATTTACGTTATAAATTGTTGAAGTTACCTTTTCGATAGCTTTTCAGTCTTTTGTTCAAAAGTACAGTAATACTCTGAACTTTCAATAATGCCGACAAGAATGCCGGCCAATGGCGACTTTTTTACAGTCAAAAATATTACGCAAGCATTTAAAGGACGTTTTTGGCTTTGTTTGACCCAATATAAGTTTAAAAGCTGGATAAGTGCATCCACATGTCTATTTTTGTTCAAAATATGTAAATTACAAACCCTGAACTTTATTTAAACTATAGTTACAGGGTTCGAAGTGAGTACAAACTTTGACAACAACAATGGCGACTTTTTTTACAGTCAAAAACATTACGCAAGCATTGAAAGGACGTTTTTGGCTTAGTTTGACCCAATATAAGTTTAAAAACCGGATAAGTGCATCCACAGATCTATTTTTGTTCAAAATATGTAAATTACAAACCCTTAACTTTATTTAAACTATAGTTACAGGGTTCGAATTGGGGGCAACAGAAATGGCCATCTTCTAGTTGGCGCAAAAGTAGCAGCGTGAAAAAGGCTCGTTTTTACCAAATTGGCGAATCGCAGAGCTTTTTTGATCCTCTAAATGCACTCACAGTGAACAGGTGGGCAATTTGTCGACGCTGACCAAAAATAGCGGCTCATTTCTTCTTGAGTTGCCATTTTCGCGTCGAAGAGCAAAAATACAGACTTTCAGAGAATATTTTAGCTGTTTACTATTAAAAAAAGTTTGTGAAACAGTTGATAATCTCACTGAGGAAGGCCAACGGTTTCTGAAAAGCTAAAGTACGTCGAAATCAGCGTTGGAATAGACTATATTTTCACCGGGGGAACATGAAATGGATATTTACATCAACACTAAATTTCACTCGTGCCTACAGAGCTAGTTGGATTAAAACAGATGTTAAGAAGTGAAAATGTGAATTTTGTGAATTATACTTTCATTAAAATGTTTCAAAAGGGCTGCTAATGTCAAACTACACGTGTGACAGAGCTGTCAGTATACCCATATTTCAATGTTTATGTTGAAATGGCCCATCATCTTTGAGGTACAGCTTAAAAATTAGGGTATGCTCATCACTGGAAACTAGCTTTTAAATCAAAGTTTTATCTATAGTCTTTCTATTAGAATTGAAATCATTCATGGGAAAAATGTGCCAGAGGGTTGAAATTGCCCTTGTAAATGTACACTATTTTTTATATGCTTGGGTTAGTATTTTGAAAAGGTGTTTTGGAAAGATAATATGTCTTGAACAATACTGGTTGACCCTTAAATTATAACTAGTGTTATGTAAATCACAGAAAATTGAAAAAAGTCTGGTCCATACACAATAGCTTGGATTCTATGAAGTCCCGAATGTGGCTTATTTCAATGTTTAATCTGTTTACCTGGAAAAACATAGAAAATTGAATAAGTCAAGAATTTGACTATGCTCATCACCCAAAACCAGGTTTTTCTAATTTCTTTTTCACCTGGGTTTGTGGAAATACCAGTTATGCGACCATGAAAAATGCGCGCGGCACTTTTTTTGGACACTGAAAATGACAACATTTGATGTTATCTATTGCCATCCTCTTATCATAGTATAACTTAACTTATTTTAGTGAGTTTGTTAAAGAATTGTGCTCACTATATGCCTGTAGAATCTAAGATTTTTTTCATAGTATTAGATGATAAATTTAAGTTCTGTTTTCTTTTATTTTTAGGTGATAGTATCTGTTCACATGTGTGTTGGTATCAAATTTTGCACAAGATTAAATTATTACTTCACATGACTTATCCAAATAAATGGAATATGACATCAAGCTGGAGGACTAAATCCTGTTTCCAAACTTGTTTTTGTAAAAATAGAAAATAACAACTTATTATGTGCTGTTCTAATAAAAACTATTGTTTGTGATATGCATATTTAATTTTTGAAATTCCATTCCATTCTTTGTTAAAATGTGTACCAGGAATACTGAAATCTTTCAGATAAGCTAACAATACCTTTGTAACTTATATAGCCAAGTGTTCTATCTATTTCTGTTCAGATTAAACAAATGATGGGTAAAATATTAGATTAGATTTTTGCCAAAAAATGAGCTTGCCTGTTTTCAAAGCATAAAAAGCAATAAAATAAAGCAAAAGTACTTATTTTCAATTTAAAACCTTTGTAATGCATAGCTTAATGTTTTCCACTAAATATTACAAAGTTTTCGTTCATTAAAATGTTGTTTTATCAGCTTTAAAACCAGATAAATTCACGAAACACTCCTAATATATGTCGCCATATTGATTTTCTTCGCACATGCTCAGACAAATTGCCCACCTGTTCTCACAGTGCATTTAAGATGATAAATGTATGATGTAGCAGACAAGTGATAGCTTTATCATCAAGTTAGTTCCAGGGTTCGAAAGATATGTACTCTCGTGCAGATATTTTTTCGTGCGCCATTTTGATGTAAAGGCTCTGGCAAAACTTAAAATTTGATTACTATTCATTGTCAAAATAACAAATTAAATCATACATACCTTGACGTATATTTTCTTTTTACACTGATATAAAAAAATCAAAATTTGAAAAATACAAAACAGCAAAAACATGCAAAAATATAAAACAACATTTATGTTTTTTTGGTTCAGATTACGGCGGGTTGCCGGGGCAACGGATAATTGCTACGTGGTTTAGCCGCATCACGGATGTCGCGCCAGCATCATTGCTTTTGCCACAGCGTTTCCAGTCCCTGTCTTCTGGATTGTCTATGGTTTAATGTAGACATCTCAAAAAAATGGCCTTCTTCGTCGAGTTTTTCCTTGTTTTCTAGTGTATTTTTCACTGTTTTGAATAAAATTCCCGCCTATTTGCAAAATGTGAGTCCACAATGCTTGTCAGCGGTCGTTAATCACTGCTTACTTTATGTAATTTTGTGTTTAAAACGCCCCACGCAAGTTAACTACGTGATTAGTTAATCATCCGACAAACTACGTTTACAAACATTGATTAAACATTCATTTCTTTTGAATTTTCTTCATGAATTACTGAGTTTTATAAGCAATTTTGAAGTGCCCATGTCATAGTCAGGGAATTCTGAAATTTGATTATTTAGGTTATTCTAAGAGTTTTGTAATTCGAGGATCATATTTTTTGTTAAATTTTTTTTCGTGCTCAAAGTTGGCAATTTTTCGCGTTACCGTGTAAGCATAAAAGAACTGGGGCGAGAATGCCTTTCACCGCTAGCGTGACGTCATTTCGGGAACACATCAAACATAGATACACGCGATTTATTAAAGTTTCGTTTTAAAATCCAGTATAAATTGTTTTTGGAATTTCTTCGGTATTGCGATTGGATTTTTGGCAACCATATCCTTAAGCCTCTGTTATTCAATTGACGAGGATATTGGGCGAAAAACTAATTTTATGGTGTACACGAACGTCAAACACGATGCTTCTCAGGTGCTAG
Source organism: Paramuricea clavata (assembly GCA_902702795.2). Classification (NCBI taxonomy): domain Eukaryota; kingdom Metazoa; phylum Cnidaria; class Anthozoa; order Malacalcyonacea; family Plexauridae; genus Paramuricea; species Paramuricea clavata. The sequence goes on along the minus strand of CACRXK020000420.1, from coordinate 20,852 downwards.
TCTCTCTATAGATACACATGAAAAAGTTGATTCCTTGAATAAATTCGCGACCACGCCTTGCCTGCTTGCAAAATGTTAAACAACCAAGCAAGATGTCTAGATCTGTCATTATATTGTGTTTATCCTTTTACTGGGCTACCCCTGTTAAACTACATTTGTTAAAATATGACACATCTTTATATTTCTGATTCATGAACAATTCAGTAAACTATATACTAAACTATATAAATAATTTGGAAATAGATCTTTGGCAAAACCGCCAACTTTGATCGCCAAAAAGTCGATGAAGCTTAATTTTTCGAATTATAAAATACTTTATAAAAACTCTTATAGAACAACCTAAATAATCCAAATAAACAAATTGCCTGACCATGACATAACATCAGATACATTTTGCACCTTTCTTTAAAGGTAAAACTATATTAGAAAATTGCTGATCATAAACTGCATGTTTCCGAAACAAAACATTTTTACACTGTTTTCAAGAATACAGAACAATAACATCACTGTTGAGATCAAAATCTGAAATTTTATCAAAATATTAAATATTAAGTGTTTTTGCTTGCACTGGATCCGCCATTGCTTGTGGAGATATGGTGACATGATTCGTAAATCCGAGTCTTCATTTTCTGCGTTGTTTTCATGTGATCATGAAAATGTGGTTGAATATTTCACTTTCTATTAATTCGAGTTTCATTTCCATCAAATTCACTTTCATCAATTTCCGTCTCTTCCGAATCAACTTGAAAGAACTTTGGATGAAGTATATTTCAAGTACTTTCTTCCGGGACAATTCTTTCTAATTTTATGGAAATCTTAAGCGCAAAATTTTATATCTTTAATAAATGTATTAATGTTGCCATCATCAATTCCACCAGACGCCGATTTTATACACGACGTCGTCCACACAAACGAGTTCTTTTCTGGATGCCATTGTGTTGCAAAGATGGTATATACTATTGCACGTGGATACAAATTTCTGACCATTTCTGTTCTTATTTGTTGATAAAACCTTAAATGTTTTCAATTTCTGATTTGCTTCTGAGATTGAAATCAGTGATGAAATTGATTGTTCATTGTGGTGGGAGATTTGCAAGCGAGTATTGTATTTTGCCAATATCATCTTTCTTAAACCACAGAACTTTTATTTTAATTCTTCATTATTCTCACACCAATATCATCGTTAATATCAGGTATGTGTTTCATTTGCGTCGCAATCTCTTCGCCGTCATGACTGAGTTCGGAAGAATTAGCCCTTTAATTTCTCCTGCGACTTACCTTGTTAAACATGTTTAAATGTCTTAATAAAATGTCAATGATAACCAAAAGGAGTCAACAGATCTTCGGCTTTTCAAAATCTCTTGTATTCCAATATGTTGCATTGTTTATTCATGAAGTGCATACCAAAAATCAACAGGAAACTGTCCCTACAGCTAAATAACATGTATTACGATGTAATAGACCTTTCTTTATGGCGTCAGCGTGCATTTTGTGACGTCAAACGCGGATAAACACTTCGGCTTCGTTTTTCTTGTTTGTTTTGTTCTGAAAGTTATTTCTCCAGGAAAATCCCACAATCAAACCTCTATATCAAACCTCTATATCAAACCTCTATATCAAACCTCTAGCTAAACACCACATTATAAAAAAACATTTGTTCACATTCATATTTATGTTGTAATAACATTTTACTATTACTTTATTATTCAATCTTATTTTAATCTTAGGCCCGTTTTATACGTCGAATTTTGGTCGCGTCGAATGCAATTAAGACAATAGATAATGAGATGATATACCTCATTAAGCTTCATTATCTATTGTTTGAATTGCATTCGACGCGACCGAAATTTGACGTATAAAACAGGCCTATATTGTAAAATTCAATCACTCCATTATAGATCTTGTAGAAAAAATGACCATATTGTCTGTTGATTTAAACTTCAGTTCTCTGGCTCTGGACTATACAGCAAAAGTTTTCTTTGTATTTTGGTAGTTGTTCATGCAACATTTATTATAGAAAAGTCAACATATTTATGGCCGATGCTCGTCGTATTCTCAAATCAGTGATGTTAATTAAACAAATCTGTGTTCAAGTTCAAACCTGAAGTGCCATCTGAAAAGAAAATAAGCCAGCCATAATACGAAGTTTGTGACGACTATTTTCTTCTTAGAAGCCAATTTATTACAATTTTCAGAGGATTTGCAGTATGGTATGTCTTATGTATGACTGTTGAATTTTAATAACACAAAAAATAGTTTAAAAATCCGCAAAACACGGACTTAAAATCGAAAATAAAATAATGAGACAATCTCTCGTCTTCGTATCCGTAGCCATACTGCTTTGTTTAGCAGTCACAATGATAACGTTCAAGAGGGAAATATATACTAAATTTTATCAACATGCATTGAGAACATCACGTCTTACTACTAATTGAAAACCTTTCAAAACAAAACAAAGAAAAAGAAAAACCTTTCAAAACAAAACAAACAAGAAAATCAAAGCCGAAGTGTTTATCCGCGTTTGACGTCACAAGCACGCTGACGCCATACTTAAAAGAAAGGTCTATATTTACTGAAAAACTTGAACACGAACAAGCAGACAGTCGTTTTTCAGGTACTGTCGATCTTGCAAGGTTTCAATGTGCGCGAATTCTACATATCCGTAACCTTTGTGATTCCGGGGTGTTGTAGGTCGCTGAAATGCCAAAAGATTAGGCCTGGTTACCAAGGTTTCACTGATATGACGTTTGTATTCACCATCATCACTTTGATCAAGAATGGACAAGGAAATCCTCCCGGAAAATGGCCACTCTAGAGTATCATCCCAGTCTGACTGCATCATGTGAACAAACAACGACACATGAGAACCATATCCAGTATCCACTCCATTCGGATTGATTCTAGAAAGACTAGATCTGTTAAAGTTTATGTAAATCAACCTTAAGTTCATTAAAGTGCCACTGCGATGGAAAATTGTGCTGTCTTTTTATTGTATATTCAGAAAGTATATCAGTAGATAAACAAAATTACTAAATATCAGCGTCCAATTCCATTTCCTTCTGCTTTTTTTTTTCAACGCAAACATGCAAATTTTTCGGCCGTCATTACGGAGTTATCAATTAGCGAGGTGTGGATTTCTTAGCCGGATGCGACGTCATTTACTCAACACGCTTCTTTCCCGAAGGAGAAACTAATATTATCAAAGGCTTATTCTAGGCTGTTTTTTGTTCAAAATTATGTCTTCTGACGAAAGCCACAGCTCAAATTTTGCAACACAATCATCTTGCGAACTCTCTTTTGCCGAAGACGTTTCTTGTGATAGCGGGGGTGATGTAAATATGGAGGAAAGTGTGGATTTGTGCGAGGCCTATGATACTTCAGGCGAAGCTCTTGCCACTGAAGAAACAATACATGAAGAGTACTATAACTGAGAGAGAGCAAGAGCAGCAAACACTGTCTGCTAGATTGTCTGGGGAAACCTCAACTGACACCTGGTACGTTTTGGATTGTATCTATTTACGTTTTGGTTATATTTGTGACATAAAACAAACATGTGATGGCCATGTAAAACAAAACAAATGGTCACTGGTCTCCTTATAAAATATCATTGTCACCTCCGTTATATTGGACGAAAACGTCTGCAATGAGAGATGGCTTAAAGATGATTGTGTTGCCAAATTGGGAATCCTACTCACGGAAGAAAACATATTAATTTGCACAAAGTTGTGGGAAATACATTTCAATTATATATACTTCAATTTCAATAGTATACTTATATTAAGGCCAATGAAAATTGATATCAATGTTTCTCGTCCACAATTTTCAAAAATTTGGAGCGGGATTTTTTCATTTTTCATTATTTTTTGTATTTGAATTCTGCTTGTCAATAATTTCCTTGACCCATAAAAATCTGAAGTAAATCGGTGTATAACTCATTTTAATTTAATACGTCCTACTCTACAGTATATTTCTACGCATACCAGGGCTGACATGAAAAATAGAGGCATTCTGGCGAGTAATGTCTTTAGAAAGATACAATTTGAGTTGCGCTTGCGGAATGCAGCAATAAGACTTTGATCTGGAGATCAATTTGGTGTTTTGTTAAGCATATTTTTCAAAAATAATGAATAATGAAAATTTTTCGTGCGGCAGATAAAACCCATGTGGGGGGGAGAAACATGATATCAATTTTCATTGGCCTAATGGTCCATAGGTGTAAAGCCCTGGGCAAACTAGGAAACATTGTTGTGGAAACATTTGTGATTCTTGATGTTTGATCCTCAAATGTTTCCCTGTTTGCCCACCTGTGGAAACATTGTTGCGGAAACAAAATTTGCTTCCCGAGAAGGAAAAATGTTTCCTAGCAAATTCAGAAACATTTGATGTTTCCCTATGTTTCTCACTGTTTCCTAGTGTTTACCCACTCTGGGAAACATGGCGAAACATTGTTAGGAAGCAATGTTTCCACAACGTTTCTTAGTTTGCCCAGGGCTTAAATGTGGTAACTGTGGCTCATTGTTGTTTATGTGAACCTTGTAAGGAAAAAATGCTGGAAGAAAACATGCATGACCAGCATTTGATATTGGTTGTATTTGAATACCCTCTGGAAATATCAAGACTTTAGTATACCCCCACTACACTGAAAATCTTGATGCAATGACACCCCCATCCTCTTGAATTTCCAATCTCTTCTGTGACAGGGTGGGTGTGGGGGTATAGAACTATGCAATTTGACTGAGTCATGTATCAGTAATTTTTGGCATTAAGCATTCCCTCAAAAGGCAAGCCCCGGACATATTTGCATGTTTTTCTTTAATGCTTACCAGGTAGGTGGGTGAGAAAGAGCACTCCCTACTCTGGCGATGAGTGGTAAGAAATTCTCATCAGCCAGGGGCAGCCAAACTGATACAATGTCATGATCTGAGTATCATATTCTGAATTTAGTAATGTTTGAATCTCTGTAAAGATAAGCAAGGTACTGAAATATCCCGTCATGTAAACAAGAAAACTTGAAAGGCCTATAGCTAAGTTATAAGTAAGCCAAACAAGGATCTTGTATTATGAATCCTGGTGTTTTTGTGCAGAACACAGCTCACAAATGACATGATAGTTTTTGGATTACTGAATTTTAAAGCTGTCATGTTAATATATAATTTTTTTGAAAGATTTCTTAGGGCAGTTGCATATCGGCAAGTAGTGAAGCTTGTGTGGGGCTATACCAGCAGTTCAAGAAGGTACCCCATTCCTTGCCGTGCATATGCCAAGATACGGTTTCTGTCTTGTTTATGTGAACGATGTTGTATCTTGCCGATAAAACACTGATATCATGCTTGAAAGTATGATAGTAGTAAAAAACTGTCCAGAATTTCCATAGGGGTGGGGGAAACAAGCTGTCAGTGACAGTTAGAAAAATCTAGAGGGATGGGGGTTCATAATTAACTAAATCTCTTCCATTAGCAGGGGGGGGGGGTATTGCTTAGAACTACACATTAAAATACTTACTCTGGTTCACTCTTTTTCCCTTTGGTATACAGAGTGGTATAATTTGGCAGCCTTTTATTCAGGTTTTGTAACTTAAACCAGCAAGTTTTAACACCCATTGTTTCAAATACCCAATATCAAATGCTGGATGCTCAGTTAAGCAGCGGTCATGCATGTTTTCTTCCAGCATTTTTTCCTTACAAGGTTCACATAAACAACAATGAGCCACAGTTACCACATTTACACCTATGGACCATTAATATATTAAAGTATACTATTGAAATTGAAGTATATATAATTGAAATATATTTCCCACAACTTTGTGCAAATTAATATGTTTTCTTACGTGAGTAGGATTTCCAATTTGGCAACACAGTCATCTTTAAGCCATCTCTCATTGCAGACGTTTCGTGCAATATAACGGAGGTGACAATGATATTTTATAAGGAGACCAGTGACCATTTGTTTTGTTTTACATGGCCATCACATGTTTGTTTTATGTCACAAATATAACCAAAACGTAAATAGATACAATCCAAAACGTACCAGGTGTCAGTTGAGGTTTCCCCAGACAATCTAGCAGACAGTGTTTGCTGCTCTTGCTCTCTCTCAGTTATAGTATTCTTCATGTATTTATATGTTTCTTCAGTGGCAAGAGCTTCGACTGAAGTATCATAGGCCTCGCACAAATCCACACTTTTCTCCATATTTACATCACCCCCGCTATCACAAGAAACGTCTTCGGCAAAAGAGAGTTCGCAAGATGATTGTGTTGCAAAATTTGAGCTGTGGCTTTCGTCAGAAGACATAATTTTGAACAAAAAACAGCCTAGAATAAGCCTCTGATAATATTAATCGACACCTCGCTAATTGATAGCTCAGTAATGGCGGCCGAAAAATTTGCATGTTTGTGTTGACAAAAAAGGCAGAAGGAAATGGAATTGGACGCTGATATTTGGTAATTTTGTTTATCTACTGATACACTTTCTGAATATACAATAAAAAGACAGCACAATTTTCCATCGCAGTGGCACTTTAATCATCCCCGGCAACTGATGGCCGAAACTGAGGAAAATTACCCAAGCTTCGCAACAAGCTTTTCTCGAATTCCTCTTTGCCTCATTCTCAGGAGAGCCCATTGCGCTGGGCAGAAAAGGTTCAGTTCTGATTATATAAAACAGCTAAAGTTGTCTTCCTGTATTTGGTATTCGCAAATAGAAGTGCTGGACCAAAAAGGAAGAACAGTACAAATATAATTGTTTGAAGTATGTAGTGAGAATAAAGCTTATTCGCAGAAGTGCAGGTGAATAGTGCAAGGATATTCACCGGAACGCGAAGTGTTGGGATACCACAACAAAACAAAAATGACCAAAAAGCAACGACGAAAATATTTGAAAAACAATTTCGATTTCAGCTTCCGTAATGGTTGTAAACAAAACAGATTTAATACATACTTTTATAGTAAATCTATTCATTAAAAATGGCTTTAAAGAATACCTCTTCACACTGTTAAAAACAAAAATGTGTCACTTTCTTTGTGTTTGGGAAAGCGCAGTTCGGTTTAGTAGAAGCTGAGCAGCCAATCACATTGCATTAAAAGCACTATCCACCTCTGGTATATATGCTAATTGTAGTTATCTGCCAACCTAATACACAACACCGGTTAAATTTCAACCAGCTCAAAGTTAACGACAGTGTATGAAATATGGCAGTCAAACACGAGGCGAGAGGTGCAACTCTTATCAATCTCGTCAAATCTAATCCTCGTAAAGTAAAGTTTGTAATGTAAAATTCTTTCCTTTCAGATGTCATTTTCCTGCATTGAACGGAGTAGAAATCAACGTACCTGAGGCAAAGTTTATACCCATAAAAGTTGGTATAAAATGGAGGACTGTGCAACGCTGTGACGACATTGTCACGTGCATTCTCCAGATGACGTGCGTATCCAGTGATTCTCCACAAGTACACTCCGTTACACATACGCGCTTCCAGTTCGATCACCGTGTTTTTCAAAAGAGTCATACTTCCTTCATTTTCCCTTTGTTGCCTGTCAACACGACCTAAGTTGATATAACGACAATAAATCAAAACATCCTCCTTATAAAACTAATGGAATGATTATGTTTATTAAGATCTAACTAGAAAATATATGCATGCAAAACCCTCGCCTTGTTGACAAAACCATTGTATTTTCCGAAAAAAGTATTTAAAGTAGTTGTCATGGTAACACGATAATTTCATTAAGAATATTTATAGTCTACAATTGAAAAACCAGTCGCAAAACGTTTTAAAATGTTCTTTCTAAAACTAAACTGCATTTATCGATAAACTTTGAGTTTGTAATAAAATGATTTCAAATTCTCGCATGCAAATAACTTTGCTTTCTTTTTTATTTAAAACTGTAATATAATAAAAAAGGCTATTAATTAATAAAGATACACTGAAATTATATGCTCTCATTTTTTATTCAAAATATACGCAACGATCAGCTTTTAAAGCATTAGCCTCGGCATTAGCTAATATAAAGCAAACAATACATCAATATTTAAAACTTACCTTCGTTATAACGTCGGCGCCTTTGCTCCCTTCTTTGCCTTTTTTCTCAAAAAGCTTTTGAAATTAACAAAATCTTCCCGACAAGTGAAATATATTTGCAAGAAATTATCAAATCAAGAAATGTTTGCAATTTCGCTGTCCTCATGCAGTCGTTATAATGCAAATTTTAAATTGAGCAATCAGCGTACGCTATTCATGACAGTCCGCTATATTTTGAGATCAGTGAGGATGACCACTCACGCACGGTCACCCACGCCCGCGACCATTGATGATCATATTTCGCTAATGGAAAATTGGAAAACTGTTTGTTTCTAATTGATAGGGCTAGCGTTGTAAGATATTTTTAAACAATATTTATAGCGATAACTAAAACATATATTTTGTTTGTGGAAACACCACGTAAATTTATTACCGCAAAGCTTTCGATCCGCAAGCCCGGATCTTCATCAGTGCTAATAATGGAAAATACTATTTCGCTGAACTCAGAATGACATTTCGTTAAAACTTTTTTCTTCAAGATTGGTTTAGAAATAAACTTGGAGTAGGGTTAGGTTAGGAATAGGGTTGGGGTTAGGATTAGGGTTAGAGTTGGTGGTTGGAATAGGGCTAGTGTTAGTAATCCAGTTGCTTGGTTACGTTTTGTCACTTTGAGGCCAGCGAAATAACATCTTCCGCTAATAATATGTGACTCGTTCAATACACACGCCCTTTTATACCAAAGTAAGATATGTTTTCAATTAGCTTTCAATCAATGTGAGTTGCGATTTTCTTTCGAAAGGAAGAAAAGGATTTGCTCTCTCTTATTTCTTGAGGAATAGAATTCCAAAGGTGTGCTCCGCGTCATACACGAAACTTTTTTTTCATATTATTAGTACGCGGTTGTGGCAAACAAAGGCTACTTGAAATATTCCGAAGTTTGTAGTTTGTCACCTCACCCTTATATGTGAAGAGATTAGTGAGTGATTTGGGTCCCATTTTATTCAATAATTTGTACATGACTTTTGCTTTACTTTTCTCCCTTTCTGTTTTAAGTGGCTTCCAACCCAATGCTTGCAATGCAACAGAATGATCTATGTCATTGCTCATATTCAAAATAGTCCAAGCAGCTCTGTTTTGTAGTTTTTGGAGTCTTCTTTTTATTGCGTTTCTCCAAACACATCCCATACTTCACAGCAGTAATCAAAATTTGGGCGAACAATAGTATTATATACAGAAAGAAGTGTTTGCTTATCAGCAAATTATTTTAAACGCCTAAGAGCCGATATTCCGGATGTTATTTTCTTGCAAATATTCTCAGTGTTAGGTTTCCAACATAAAGGCTGGTCAATTGTCACTCCAAGAGTTTTGGATTCATGAACTTGTTTAATTGACTCGTTTTCAATTTTCACATTTAGTTGCAAATTTGAAATACTTTTTATCATTTGTTTTGAACCAATTAACATAAACTCAGTCTTAGCAACATTTAGACTAAGTTTATTGGCAATTGGCCATTTCCTTAGTTTTTCACTGCAGTTTCAAAATCAGTAACAGAGTCTCCAAAAACTGTCAGGTTCGTATCGTCAGCAAACAACCGAGGTTTTGTTTTATCTGGGCATTGAGGCAAATCTTTAATATATAAGAGAAAAATTTCTCTCATGAAACAGATCCTTGCATTTGCATTTTTGGTTTCTATTTGAGAGATATGATTCTAGAAAAGACAGAGCTTGTCCTTTTATTCCATAAAGCTCTAATTTTTTCAATAATATTTGATGATCAACAGTATCAAATGCTTTTTTCAAGTCAATTAAGACTACTAGGTTAAACATTTTGCGGTCTAAATTCATATACCAATCATTTGTACAGTGCAGTAATGTTGTAGCTGTAGAGTGAAATTTACGAAAACCGAATTGACAATCACTCAGAAGTTCAAATTTGGTGTCGTGATCTGTCGACTCGCGTCATTTGAAATTTAATTAAACGGTACATCAACCACGTCATTTCAAACCTAGTGAGGTGATTCTAATTAACGTGCGTGCATCCAAGACAAGAGAAATTAATTTTGCACATTAAAGAGAGCACGCCACGTACTATCTAGTGGCTCCCCCCTGATCTATAGTATTCTGCTTCTCGATTTCAATTGATTCTCTCATTTTGCGAGAGAACTCATGATTATCAACCCCCAAAATGGTTGTTTCGTCCCATTTTATACGATGGTCGTAAGTCCAAGTATGGTTAGCCACAGCAGATTTATCTTGCCCGGCTTCTCGCAATTCGTCTTATGTTCCTTAAGACGTATTGAAAGATTTTGACCAGTTTCACCAATGTAAACCAGACCACATTCACAAGGAATGCGATACACACCAGGTTTCTGAGATTCACTCACGTTGTCCTTATGTGTGCAAAGAGCTAGAAACAATTTGTTTTCACTGGAATGGTATACCTTTATACCCCCTTCTTTCCTGAAAATCCTCTCAATTTTGTGTGAAGCCGGACCAATGTATATGGCAGACAAACAAAGGACAGATATTCAATCTAGATGCATCTAGGATGTACCTTTTAGATATTGACTGAAAATGGTCGGCCCGTCTTTTTCAATGGTTTTCACTTGCGCTAGCCAGCACGCGCAAAACCCACAGTACTTAGAGGATAATGGACGTATACTCAGGTAAACTACAATCTCAACAGGTAACGAACCGGCTAAACACAACCTGAAAAGTTAGCATTTACGAGCAGTGGGATTTTGAAACTGCTCTCGGTTATGTACAGATACAATATGTACAGGTATATTAAGTAGATTGCGTTCGAGATGCTCAAAATTTTGATTATTTATCCCTACAGCATATATTAGCATCGCTCTGGCATTTCCATCTGTGAAAACCCTTCAACATTCTTGTCCATCGAGAAAAATGTCTAAAATCTAGAAACTCTTGAACGTATTAACACCACATTTTTTCTAAAGTCACGATGTGACAATTATTGCATTCGGAATTTCGACTCTGTGGTTTGTACTTTGCCAGAGTATATTCATGTTGATCAAAAAGTTCATGCACAAAGAAATCGTTCGCGGTTATTTTACAATTTTTATCCCAGGAATGACCTTTGCCCAAGCGCTATAATTCACATTGTCATCGCACCTACGGCACTCACCTGTAAGATCGCGAGTTTTTCGTTCTACTTGTTCAATCTTGGCTTCCACAGTTGCAATACTTTCTGCATTTCTGTTTCGTTGACGATTTAACTCTTCCAAGACATTTCCACTTACAGCAGCATTTCCACTGCTGCCACTTCCACTGGCTTCAGATTTCGATGCACCGTCTTTATTCTTATCTCGCCCGTTGGTTGGGAGAAGCACAGTTGTAGCCTTACAAAGCAAGGACAAATGTGTCGCCATGCTGACTTCGTTCTTCAGATGGTTTTGGAGCTGAAGTCTGACACCCTACAGCAACAACAATAGAAACCGTGATCTTATGGTAACACAAGAATCACAACAGACTTACGAATGGTCCAACATCGCCAGTAGTGACTTAGACATATGATTTTATAATTTAAATTTATTAACTTCTAATTAAGTTTGTAAGAAAATTAGGAACAAGGATATTAGCATATTTAACATACCGTCCATTTGCATCCATAGGCTTTGAATTCACAGACAGCTTGAGCTTTAGGGCATTCCTTTTCATGACCTGCAGTTAACTAGAACAAATTAAAGTAATAATTTTATATTTTCTTCATTGATTTCTTTCTTGGGGGTTTTACACTTTATAAGTTGCGCTAATAACAAGGCAGCTTTATTTTTCCTAGACAGGCACATACAAAACCGATTGTGTACAATACAAAATCACGCAACTTTATTAATTTATTTCTAAAACCTTGTGATTTGCACTAATGAAGATGCATACTTAGTATCAAACAAAAGAAAACAAAACAAAATAATCAAATTCAAAACTTTATATATAGAATACACTGAAACAGTTGCCCAAAAAATGCAATAGCTGTGTGTTGCCAGGGCTTTCAGAGTTATTCTAAGTGGGTAGCTGTGTTGATAAAATACAAAAGAACAGCAACTCCGAATAAAATTTTGTAGCTTTAATGAATCTGTAAGTTTCAACTATATTTTAGTCATCGTCAGGACAGATTTTAAATGACTAAAATATAGTAGAAACGTAGATTCATTCATTAAAGCTACAAAATGTTATTGAGTTATAGTTCTTTTGAATTTAATAAAAATACTCAGTGGTTCATGCAACTATGTGTTGTTAGTATAATTACATAGGTGATTATTGAAAATTCTCCACGCTGATTGGTTGCCGTTAAGGTGATTATTACGCGATAATCACCTAAGCGATTTTCAAAATGGCGGCCGAAGCCGTTTTGTCGGTTAAATGACGAAGAAATGTGTATTTTTTATTTTTTTCTAAATAATCACCTATGAAATTATACTAAAACAATTATTCACCTCAGGCTCAGTGATTATCGTGAATAAAAACCTCGACTTCGTCTCAGTTTTTATTCACCGATAATCACCTCGCCTTCGGCGAATAATTGTTAAATAATGTAGGCGACTGTGGGGAGGGGAACGGTCTGGGGAGTCTTAAAGACATCCAAATTAACTACAGATAATCGAGATAACTTGAAGATTTAAGATGGCAAATAACTAAATCAGTGTAACGAAATAGTACGTCGTTTTCGAAAAAAACCCCCAGGCTATACGTAATAAAGCAGACCAGGCGGAGGAAAAATAAGTTTGTTTGAAAGCTTACGGAAAGAGAGCAAAATTGATATTTCGAGTACTAAACCAAGAAATCGGTGGTAAACCTCGGGGCACCCGCCGGTTTATTGTGAAACACATAGATTCTTACACAGCTAATTTAGGTGGGAATCGAAAGTGTAATCTTTAGGGACGAATTTTGACATTAGGATGATCAAAATTAGTTATCAGAACCAATGTTGGCTGCTTGAAATTAAGAGGTCATGAACCTATTAATACTTAACACAACTGACGCATGATTAGGCTGATGCGATATATTGATATTTTCGATAAAATATCGATATTTCAAAAATATCGATATTCGTTATTCCATTTTTCGCATAACGATAAGTTTTAACTAGACAAATTAATCTCCTTTTTTTCGGCAATTATTGTCCGGTAAAGTATTGAAAACATTTTTATGAAGGCAATTGCGAATTCAAGTAGCAAGAAAATTTAGTCTTCCAAAATCTCGAGATAACATAAAACTTGTTCGGAATTTTAAAAATTTTAATGCTGAAGACTTTCTACGCGATATTTCGCAGATCCCTTGGGAATCTATAACATTGCACGACAATCCTAATGTATGTTGGAACATGGCAATCCCTCTACCTGGAAGCTCTAGATAAACACGCACCTCTCAGGCATACATACTGTTTAAGAATTGGGCTAACTCTCTCCCCTGCGCAAATAATAAAAGAAACTAGGGATCCAAGGATAGTGTAAAGTTTCAAATTGAAAAAGACACGGCAAGAACTGCATGTATAGGGTCGCAGACAACCTACAACAGCAAGAGCAGGCATAGGCTAGAGCAGCCATAGGCTAGAGCAGGCACGTTACTAAAAAATGTGGATTAGAACAACGTTTTTACGAGATAAACAATTCCTTGTCATTCCCTTCTTAACTCGTTTATTAAATGTTGAATTGCAAGAGCTTTTATTTTGGCATGACGACTTTCTGTTTTGTAAAGCTGATGGCTTTAATGGTTTACACAACGAAATAAACAGTTAGCATATAGGCATTTCATCTCATTATCTACTGTTTTTAATGCGTTCGGCACATGAGTAACGTGACGTTTGAAACAAGCCTAACACATCAGAAACGTCGTGCCTCGTGGAACTGATACAATTTATTTATTTATTGTGATGCTACACGCGACAAGTTGTAAATATTCTAAAACTACATTAATTTTGCACTGGGAGCTGTCGCTGAAAGTATCCCCATGAAGCTACCAATATACTAAACTTATTTAAAACTATGATTATTCCCATCATCCTTTCAGCGCCCATATTGCACATTTGACTATTCTAGACAATGTCGAATCAACGAAGTCCTATTTGGATTTGATGCATTTTTGATGTTTCATGCAGCTTTGTTTTTGCTGTTTGTGGTGCGGTATACATGTATAAGATGAATAAATTACGTTTTCTAATTTGCATAATTCGATATAGTCGATCTTTTCAATATTTTTTTCGATATCGATATATCGGCCTACACACGATTTGATTTCAATGGTCCATCGGGTGAAACAAGCTTTACCTCAAAACATATGTAATATGTATTCTTAACGTCAAAATTCATCTCTTAGACTAGAAAATACATGCATGCAGAACCGTTGCCTTGCTGAAATTGTGTGCTGTATTTTTTCATTGTGCGCAACGATCAGTTTTTAAAGCAATTATAAAGCATCAATATTTAAAACAAACTTACTTTCACTAACATCGGCGTCTTTGTTTCGGCTTTTTTCTTCTCAAAAAGCTCTTGAAATTTCCAAATTCTTGCAAAAATGAAATATATTTTCAAGAAATGTTTGCAAATTCGCTGTCGTCATGCAGTCGTTATAATGTAAATTTTAAATTTGACCAATTGATTAGTAAAGATGACCATCCACGCACGGTAACCCATAGCCATGTGCCCACGATTATTGATGAACTATGGACTTCGCTGATGCTTTCCTTTCCCCGACGGTAAATTGCCATGCGGAATTACTACCCTCGCCCCGGGCTTACACCCGGAACGGCGCGGAGCCCCGTTGACTCAGGGATTAATACTGTAGTTGAAACATATAGCTATTACATTTTTGCATTTTGTTTCGGTACACCCTGTAATACTGCACACAATAGAGTAAATACCTTTTCTCGCAGCATCTTCTTGTTACAATCTGGACATGCAACGGAAACTTTTTGGCATTTTCCCAAGTGATCCTGAAATACAGTAAAAGAACTGAATTAGGTTTAATAAAAAAACAGAAATAAAGTGCTTCTTATGGCTCGTTTTATATAGTTTCTTAATTTAACCCAACCCCTTAAAACCTGTACAAACAGCATTGAATAGAGGTGCACCGGATCGAGGTTTTCATTATCCGGTTGGATAACAGAAATGTTGCATTGGAAACATATCCTGCTGAATCGTCAGACCGGATTGTAACCGTCTGGATTCATGTAACCAATCTGATGTAGAATCAGTTTGGATTTCATTAAGACCACATAAACTCCCAAGAGAAATTACATCCATTATTCTAGGAGTAATATATCATTCTCAACACCTAATAAAGAACCTGAGAATGTTGTCCTTAGAAACCATGTACAGAATAACCTTGACTCATTACTCTTTAAGGAACCTAACGTTCTTGTCTTACTTACTGGTGACTTTAATCCCACGTCAACAGGTTTTAAAATGAAATATATCACACAGGTGAACCATCTTTTAAACAACTTATATCTTTTAAAACCAGAGATTCTGCCGTATTGGATTGGCTGTTAACAAATAGACCTAAGCTGTTTGAAGTATCTAGATTACCAAAGGTTGGTTCGTCTGACCACTATACGATCTTAGCAAAACCAGATATAGCAATATCGCCTAAACAGACTATTACTAAAATTGCAATCCGGGATATGCGGAACTCTGCGTGGTGTGCCTTTGGGCGATAGATAACCGAAAAAATCTGGTCATCGGTATCAAGTGCAAGTTCGAGTAAAGATAAATTTGACTTCTTTATGTCAGAGCTTGACCAACCCGTTGATACCTTTCTCCCACAGAAGATGATTAAAAAGCATCCGACAGATCGACCGTGGATTACTAATAAGATAAAACTGTGGATTTCTAGACGCCAATCCGTATTCCAACAAGGAAAAAGTTCTAAAGCCTTTAATTTTTGGAGGAATAAGGGTCAACGTGCGATCCAGTCAGCGAAATCCAATTACTTTCATAGTAAGGTAGCAGATGTTAATAGAGTTAACTCTGTAAAGTGGTGGAAAGAGATTAAAAAACTATCTGGTCAAACTGTCCGACAGGAATGGTATCACCAGTTCCTTTATAACAACATGGATATAGAATCCCTAGCTAATAAAGTGAACGACTAGATCACTTCACCCCTCTGAGCCAACCAACTCCACTTATGGAAATCCCAGAAGAATTCTTGGTTACGGAAAGTGAGGTGTTTAAAGCATTAGCATCGCTGCAAATTAGTAAGGCGATTGGCCCTGATAATATCCCGAATAAAATCCTGAAAAAGTTTGCTCCTGAATTGGCCCCAGTCATTCGTAATATTTACAACCAGTCAATGAAAGAAGCGAATATTCCATCTCCACTTAAGTCATCTATTGTAATTCCAGTTCCGAAGATATCACCTCCTCAAACAATTAAAAATGATATCCGCCCAATCTCGCTTAGTTCTTCAATGGCAAAAGTTATGGAAGGCTTTACTTGCACTAGACTATTAAGGGACTTGGAAGGTAAAATCGACCCTCGCCAATATGCCCGCAAAGGGCACTCTATAACAGATGCCCTTCTCTACATGATGCAAACAATTCATGAGGCATTGGACAGGGGCGAAGCTGGTGCTCGTATCTTCTTCGCAGACTTCTCAAAAGGTTTTGACCTAATTGATCATTCTATTTTAATAAAAGAACTGGATAAGCTACAGGTTTACCCTGCCTTGCTGTTCTGGATCTCAGCGTTTTTATTTTAGGCAGGCTGTTAGAATTGGAAGTTTCCTTTCCCAATGACAAACTCTGAAGGGAGGAATACCACAAGGAACTAAACTCGGAGTAGTACTTTTTATGGTCATGACAAACAGCTTACTGCCTAATTGGCGTTTTCGTACAAAATTCGTGGATGATACTTCAGCCCTCGAGATTATTCCTAGGAACTCTATCAGCCTCCTTCATTTTGCAGTCTCTGATATACATGAATTTGCTAATGAGCATAACATGAAGCTCATTTAAATTTACTATTTTGGTAAATGCCTAATAATTTTAACTCTTGTAAATAGCCTAGATTCTAAAGCATATTCATGTACTATTTTATAACTTATTTCTATCCATTGAAAAGTACTCGTTAATTCAGTTTTTTATAACTGCAAGACAGTTCTAATAAACTATTAGGTTACAGTCTTTATTTCAAGAGGGTAGTACGTAATAGTACAAAAGCACTAATAAACTTGTACCCTCAATTTCGATAATACAACAAATTCTATAATACAAGTACACAAATTAAACTATAAATACAGTATATATCTGACTATATTTACAAATTTACTTTAAAATTATGATTCGGTATATATGAATACAATTACAAATGGCTAAGAGATTGTTGGTGTGCATGTAAAATTTCTACATATTTATTCTTAAAAATACGGACATTCAAATGCCGTCTTAAGTTTAGTGGTAGACAATTCCAAAATTTAATTGTGGTTACACTAAAAGTTCTACCACCTTCAGTTTCCCTCTTATACTTTGGACAGATGAAGTTAACTTCGGCGTATCTTGTATTTCTGCAATGTTGCTCACGATTTAATTTTAATGTTTCACGTAAATAAGGAGCAGTCTCGCCATTTATGCTCTTAATATGCATTTAAGCCATTTATGCTCGCCATTTAAGCTTTATTTACTTTACTTTCTTCATAAAACGGGAGCCATTTCAACCAGTTAAAGAGTTGGATTGTCGATGACATATAAGGAGCGTCTAACTGAAATAACTCTCGCAGCTCTCTTTTGTAACTTAAGCACCATATCCAGATAGTCTTTTCGACAGTTTGTCCACACAGCACTCCAATACATCATAATGGGCTTAAAAACATGATTGCAATAAAGGAGTCTTTGATGCACAGGCAAGCAGTCCTTTATACGTTTCAAGGTTCCAATACGTTTGGCTAGTTTTTTACAAATAGCATGGACATGTTCATTAACTGTCAGTTCTTCGTCCATGTGTAACCCAAGCAGTTTCGCGCTTGAAACTTGTTCATATTGCAAGTCCAATTCTTTTGTCTCCATTTTTGCAGATAGACGTTTTCCTGTAATTAACATAGCTTTTATCTTTTTTTTTATTCAAAGTCATCTTGTTGGCATCTGATAAAATTGACACCTTGCAATTTGGTTCGTAAGAGGGTCCAAGCACTAACATGGCACTTCTATCTGGTGCACAAGTGGTATGAATCGGTTGACAAATCGGGTAATGTTATACGAATCTGCCTACTCGACTTTTCCAAAGCCTTCGACCGATTAGATCATAATACTCTGTTGAATAAATTGAAAGACATGGTTGAAAGACATGGAGGTTCATCCTGTATTGCTCAACTGGATTGCGAATTTCCTAATAGACAGACAACAGAAAACTCGTGTTGATCACTTCTTTTCCGAGTGGAAGTATATAAACGCACAGGAAAATAAACTTGGCCCACTCTTATTCCTGATCATGATGACCTCGCAGTGTCTGATGAAACAATTAAAACTGTGGACATCCTATTCATTGGGAAATAATCTCAAAAATTTCCTCCTCCCATTTACCGGTTGTTTCTAGTCAACAACTTGAAATTAAATGTATCAAAGACCAAAGAATTGCGTGTCTGCTTGTCGAATCTCACCCCATCTTATGCTCCCATTACTATCCATGGTCAAGAGGTTAGACGTTTCTGAAGCAAAATTGTTGGGCGTTGTGGTTTCAGACGATCTCAAATGGAATCGCCACATTGATTACATTTGTAAGAAAGCTGCGAAACGTTTGTACGGTTTGCACCTTCTCAAGAGAAAAGCTTTATCTGCTGACGTCTTGATCTCAGTTTACTATACACATATGCGATCTATTGTTGAATATGCTTGTCAGGTATGGCATTTACAGCCTTCCCCAGTACCTCAACGATCAGGTGGAGAAAATCCAAAAGAGAGCACTCAAAAATTCAAAATTATCTTTCCAGGTGTTGACTATGACGATGTTTGTCGAATGCAAAATTAACGACTCTTTACGAACGTAGAACTGTACTTTGCAATCTTTACCCACTCAAAAACTGAATGCCTTAGTCCTCCCCCTCCCCCCCCAAAAAAAAAACAACCCAACAAAAACTCCTGCTAGTGGCCAGAGGTAGAAATGAACGTTTTTCAAACAGTCTCGTCCCTGCAGCTGCTCGTGTTCATAATAACAATTAAACCCTCAGTTGTTACAGTACTTTTTTTATCTAATTACATACTGTTGTAGTATATTTTTACTTGCAAATATAGCATATACCAAATATTTCATTCTCACACTATGTACTTCCAAAGCAATTCAGTTGTTATTGCAATTTTGGAAATGAATGATTAAATCTTATAAATCTCAAAAATTATGACACTGTTGCATCTATCTACACTTACAAACAGATTTCCGTTAGCTGCAGACCTGGTAAACGTTTGTATTTAGGTGACTGTGGCTTCCAATCCCAACTGCGGTTGAGGAGTTTTTTCCTAGCTTACAATATACATCTTGTACAGCAATAAACATGTCGCAAAAAGGTTTAAACACTTTAATGCCCCATGGAATGTTCCTTTTTGCCCACCCTTGAGAATATCGTTGTAAGAAAATTGCTTCCGACAAAGTACAAATGTTCCAAAAAACATACAAAACACGTTTGGTTCCCAAGGGTAATACAATGGTTTGCCTACCATCGGGGAATAACGACAAAGAAACGCGTGCTTGCGCAACAATGTGTCCCATTTTGCACACGGCTTTAATTTGTCGATGCCGCTAAGTGAACACAATGAAGTGAACACAATGAAAATGTAAACAAGACAACAAGAATAACGCCACAATGTACCTTATAATTCTTGTGCTGCACTTCAGTCTTGCAATGTTGGCAGGTGGTTGTTCTTTTTGAGCATTCTTTCTTCAAATGATGCTCCAAAACTTTTCTCTCCACATTTTGGTTGCAGCCTTTTGGACATGGAACTTCAACAAACTCACACGTTTTCAAATGTTCCTGGAAAGAATGACAACGATAGTAACATCATGGATTGTAAAATAACTGGATAGGAAACTTCCTGACGTCACAGTCTAAACCTAGTTGCAATCTGTGACGTCATGTGTATTGCGAAAATTTTTCAGCATTTTTGTTGTTTCGCTATATTTTCCGCTTCAAAAGAGTAATATTGAAGCATAAACTGGTCTAATTGTTTTAAAAACATGCCTAAGCCACGACAAATATTCAAGGTAAGTGTTTTTCGTCTTTGTTTTGTATTTTTTAACATTTGTAGCTACGAAATTGGCGTCGCCAATTTTTACGAAATTTGCGATGCATTTTTCACTGTTTAGTGCTTGAAATATTTGCTAAAATTGACCGGGAATACTTAGATATTTCATCGTAGAATGGCTTAGTCATATTTATTTGCTCTTTGACTAAAATGTTTAGCTGTATTATCGCTAAACATGCCGTTTTTGATAATTTGGTTTGCAACTAGGTTGCAACGCCATCATCCCATTGAAAACATTAGGTCACGTCAGCTAGTTTCCTATCCATGTATTTTATTATCCATGGCAACATCTATGTCTCTGATCTGGGTAATTTCATCTGTACATACGAAAACGACACACAAAAACATATAATACATATAGAGGCAGTTGCGGATTGAGAGAGATACAACCAGAAAAAATATATTAAGTAAAATTTGGACGTTTTGAGGGAAGACCCTTCGTGACGGCGAAAGTACAGTATCTTCCCTTGCCTGAGGAAAAATCCTAGCAACAATCGGAAAATACCGATTTTTCATGTCACAATCTACATTTATAGTGACGTCATAATATCAGTCGACCGAGTAAAGGTGACGTCATTCATGTCGATTTT
>CACRXK020000419.1:72949-83292 GCA_902702795.2 Paramuricea clavata | reverse complement strand
GGGACCTGTAATATAATTTCAGGGTGTGTGTGATTTTTTTATGTTACAGGGTTATATTTAGGTGAAAATTTGCAATCGACGACTGCTGTATCAATTTGATAATAATCATCATGTTATAATATTGAAATGTATGCAATGAACGTATTTTTAGGTAACATTTTTTTAAGAAAAATAGAATAAAATATTAAATGAGTTAGTAAAAAGGAGAACAAATAAAGCATAATAGCTTTATACATTAAGAGTAGTTATATAATAACTTACAGGGTAACACATATAACATATTGTTGCCTTTGAACACCAATGAACCAGTTTCGTTTCATTTTCTTGATTGGAGAAGAAGACGTCCGCCATCTTGTCTTTGACCACCATGATTCAACTTTGAAATTTCTCAATAATTTCTTCATCATTTCTCTTCCAATTTGACCCAAAATTTAACAAAACGTCCATTATGGTCTCGTCGCAATTTCTGTAGCATTTAATTGACTTATTTCTTTTTATTTTGGCAGAAAATAAAGAATTTTGGCGTGGTTTTCAGATGTTTCGTTCCTCGAAGCCATGCTGTAACTGACGTCACAAAGCATTGATTCATGGTATATATATCCCGTATGTACAAAATTGAAGTTTCTGTATTCCTTTTTACGAAGCTTTAAAGCTTAATTTCTATCTTAAATTGAGGGTTTTTAGCCACAACTTTCAACTCAGATATTTCTTATACTTCTTTCCTTTATATTTCATTTTTTATTTCGCTCAAAAAACGCTCCTGAAGAGCGTTTGGGCGTGTTTTTTTTATTTGCATGCTAACGAGTGCGGAAAGACATGTCCGATTTGTCGGTTGAGTTTAACTTTTCCTCCGTGGCCGAATGGTAACGGCAACTGTATTGTGAAAAGCCACGCCCTTTGGTGTTTGCTGTGGATCGTCCCTCGCTTGCGACAACACAGGGACGAACCTAAAGGGTGTGAGTGACTCTCGAAAACAGTTGCCGGTACCGATAGGCTACTGAAGGAACGTTTAAACCTGCAGTAAATTTCTTCTACTTAATCATTTACCTTATGCTTGCCAGCCGGGGACCTGCATTTCGGGGGCCACCCAAAACAACAAGCTGCCGTGCAAGAAGGGCAATACAATTGCAGTGTAACACTACAACTGTACTGTCCTTCGTGCACGACAGCGAGTCGTTTTGGGCTAAACAACTAGATTTGTGGGACAAATCTAGTCGTTTTCCAAAAAACGACTAGATTTGTCGTACTATATAGGGCCGATTTCGTTGCAATGATTGTGGTGCACTATATTTTCTTGCTTCTGCGCAGTCGTATCTTGTTGAATAAAGTTGTATATGGTACTCAAAATTTGTCCTTGAAAGGACCATGTATTCAAGAGCGTGGTTCCGGGTTAGATTCCCAGAGCATTTTATGTACTTATATACAACTTTCTTAGCGCAACTCCATGCAAGCTATGGAGAAGCTTATGATGTAAGTTATCATGGCCGACATACCGATGACAGTAGTTTTATATAGAAGATGAAATGTATAATAAACCGCAAGGTTTCTTACTGTACCAGGAATTGACCGAATACTGTTGTAATCACCCAGTCACAACAACGTAAAAGTTATAATATGGCTGTTTCTTCGATCCACGTGCAACGAAGCTTTTAATGACATTATCAACAGTTGTCCTCGATAGAAGTAATCTATGAGGCATTCGGTTTAAGATTCCCAGAGCATGTCCGCACCATTTCGCAACTTACGATACAACTTATTACGGACGATAAACTAATAATTGAGAACGAAGTGTGAATGAAGCTAGAAGGTTTAATCTTTGGATAGGAGGATAACATAATATTCTGGAGCATGTTTCTTGTGATATTTAACCGTGACAAATTGCAATACTTGAGTTATCGAGCATGTATAATATATAGTCTATACTATATAGATATAGTTAAATTTCAATATGAACACACATTTTACTCGAGGCGTTTGATAGTGCAACTCCGTGTATACCATTTCGCAACTTACGATACAACTTATTACGGACGATAAACTAGTAATTGAGGACGAAGTGTGAATGAAGCTTTATTTGTATTTAATTTATTTATTTGGTTAATCTTTGTATAGGAGGATAAGATAATATTCTGAAGCATGTTTCTTGTGATATTTAACCGTGACAAATTACAATACTTGAGTTATCGAGCATGTATAATACGGTCTTTGAAAGTAAGGTAAAGCTAGACGATACAGGTATAGTTAAATTTCGAGTAAAATGAGTGTTCATATTGAAATTTAACTATAGCTATATAGTATAGCTTTACTTTACTTTACTTTAAAGGCTATATTATACATGCAGTAAACTACGGTGTAATGTGTATTTAAAGCTTTTATGAGACATTTGAGTTTATAAGCATCTGGAGTAAAACGAGTGTTCAGTTTGAAATTTAGCTATGTTCAACTTTACTTCTATATACATGCAGAGTTTGCGGTAAACGGCCTCCGGCATATGCTCGAAAACTTAAATATTATAGTTTGTGCCGGTTAAATATAACATAAAACATGCTCCGAATTATTATCTTATCCTTCTACCGAAAGATTAAATCCTGTAGCTTCATTCACACTTCGTTCTCAATTATTAGTTTATCGTCCGTAATTAGTTGTATCGTAAGTTGCAAAATGGTATACATGGAGTTGTACTACGAGTGTTCATATTGAAATTTAACTATACCTGTATAGTCTAGCTTTACCGTACTTTTAAAGATTTACATGCTCGAAAACTCAAGTATTGTAATTTGTCACGGTTCAATATCACATGAAACATGCTCCGGAATATTATCTTATCCTCCTATCCAAAGATTAAACCTTGTAAGTTCATGCAAACTTCGTTCTCAATTATTAGTTTATCGTCCGTAATAAGTTGTACCGTAAGTTGCGAAATGGTATACATAGAGTTGTACTATTGTAGCTGTGTATAGGACATAAAATGCTCTGGGAATCTTAAACCGAATGCCTCATAAATTACTTCTATCGAAGACACTGTTGACAATGTCATTTAAAGCTTCGTTGCATGTGGAAGAAACAGCCATAACTTTTACGTTGTTGTGACTGGGTGATTACAACAGTATTCGGTCAATTCCTGGTACAGTAAGAAACCTTGCGGTTTATTATACATTTCATCTTCTATATAAAACTACTGTCATTGGTATGTCGGCCATGATAACTTACATCATAAGCTTCTCCATAGCTTGCATGGAGTTGCGCTAAGAAAGTTGTATATAAGTACATAAAATGCTCTGGGAATCTAACCCGGAACCACGCAAGAATACATGGTCCTTTCAAGGACAAATTTTGAGTACCATATACAACTTTATTCAAGAAGATACGACTGCGCAGAAGCAAGAAAATATAGTGCACCACAATCATTGCAACG
This sequence comes from Paramuricea clavata, assembly GCA_902702795.2. Lineage (NCBI taxonomy): Eukaryota > Metazoa > Cnidaria > Anthozoa > Malacalcyonacea > Plexauridae > Paramuricea > Paramuricea clavata. The sequence continues at coordinate 79,877 of CACRXK020000419.1, read as the reverse complement.
AAATCGGCCCTATATAGTACGACAAATCTAGTCGTTTTTTGGAAAACGACTAGATTTGTCCTACAAATCTAGTTGTTTATCCCAAAACGACTCGCTGTCGTGCACGAAGGACAGTACAGTTGTAGTGTTACACTGCAATTGTATTGCCCTTCTTGCACGGCAGCTTGTTGTTTTGGGTGGCCCGCGAAATGCAGGTCCCCGGCTGGCAAGCATAAGGTAAATGATTAAGTAGAAGAAATTTACTGCAGGTTTAAACGTTCCTTCAGTAGCCTATCGGTACCGGCAACTGTTTTCGAGAGTCACTCACACCCTTTAGGTTCGTCCCTGTGTTGTCCCAAGCGAGGGACGATCCAGAGCAAACGCCAAAGGGCGTGGCTTTTCCCAATACAGTTGCCGTTACCATTCGGCCACGGAGGAAAAGTTAAACACAACCGACAAATCGGACATGTCTTTCCGCACTCATTAGCATGCAAATAAAAAAAACACGCCCAAACGCTCTTCAGGAGCGTTTTTTGAGCGAAATAAAAAATGAAATATAAAAGAAAGAAGTATAAGAAACATCTGAGTTGAAAGTTGTGGCTAAAAACCCTCAATTTAAGATAGAAATTAAGCTTTAAAGCTTCGTAAACAGGAATACAGAAACTTCAATTTTGTACATACGGGATATATATACCATGAATCAATGCTTTGTGACGTCAGTTACAGCATGGCTTCGAGCAACGGAACATCTAAAAAAATGGATGAAAACCACGCCAAAATTCTTTATTTTCTGCCAAAATAAAAAAAGAAGTCAATTAAACGCTTTAGAAATTGCGACGAGACCATAATGGACGTTTTGTTAAATGTTGGGCCAAATCGGAAGAGGAATGATGAAGAAATTATTGAGAAATTTCAAAGTTAAATCATGCTGGTCAAAGACAAAATGGCGGACGTCTTCTTGTCCAATCAAGAAAATGGAACGGAACTGCTTCAATGGTGTTGAAAGTCAACAATATGTTATATGTGATACCCTGTGAGTTATTATACAATTACTCTTAATGTATAAAGCTATTATGTTTTACTTATTTTACTTTTTACTAACTCATTTAATATTTTGTCCTTTTATTTCTCTAAAAATGTTACCTAAAAATTCGTTCGTTGCATGCATTTCAATACCACAACAAGATGATTATTATCAAATGATACAATAGTCATGTTCCATTGCAAATCTTCTATAACCCTGTGAGATAAAAGATCGCCACACCCCTGAAACAATTTACAGGTACCCCCCCCCACCCTGCTGCAAAGCACAGCCTTAATTTACCTGAAAACTGTCGCTATTTTATTTTATATATCTAAAAATTAATCAGCTATTTTTTAATTCCCTTTAGTGAATCTACAAAGCCAAGATAAACCGTGGCCAAAAAAACCGAACAGCAGAAGATGGTGAGTTGTTTTTTTTCTCTGGTAAATTAAATATACACGATATATTGCAGGTGACTTTAGAAGTTGACGGATAAAAAATTAACGCCTCCCAAAACTTTCGTCGCCATGGCGATCATGACGTTTCAATATGGCGCATATTTTGGCTCAAGCTGTCTCCTTACTGGGGGTTTTTTGGCAGCTGGAAAATTTACGATTTTGGGTAGATTTTTTAACAATTTTCACTTGTTCAATCGGAAATAGTATCTGAGCTATGGAAAATACTACCTGAAGAATATGAAATGTTTGTTAAAATTGACGTCAGTGCCGTTGCTATGGTAGCCATGACGTTTCAATATGACCGGTTTTCTTTGGCTTTAAACTAATTTAATTCTAAAAATAGAACGGTGACTCCACTTTTTATCTTGTTAATCGTTCGATTAGTGAAAATAGTTATTTAACCAACTTTAAAAAAAATTGCCAGTGTAAATTTCTTAAAATTTAAAACGTGTTTTTTGCGATTAAAAAATTCTACACTGGCGAGCTTTTTAAAAAGATGTCTAATTAATTATTTTCAGGAATTTGAGAACGTTTTACTGAAACGTCATGGTTCCCATAACAACGAACATGACGTCATTTTTGGTAAAAATTTTATGCTATTCAGATAGCATTTTCTATAGCTCAGATACTAGCATAGGCAACGCAGGAAATATATGTATTTACTTAAAAACGCCTTAAAATTAGAAATAGCTTTCTGACTTTGCTATTAGCGCTCTATTGTATAGCCCATTATGTATGCAGACTCGCATGATATGTCATTGTATTGTTATATAAAATAATAATATCATAAGCCTTAGGATATCACACTATATGACAATCAATGACGTAATTATGCAAGTCCGCATACATAATGAGCTACACAATAAAGCGCCAGATAGTGAAGTGTGTAACAGGGTTTATTTTAAGAAAAATTTAGTACTGCACACATAGGGATGTACGTTACGAGGGCAACTGTGTTTGACTGGAGGGGGGGAGGGGGTCGAAGGATTTTTACCTGCATATACATAATGGTGTGCCACAGTGGTTGGGTGGGAGAATTGGAGAAAGGCTAGACAAAGGGGTGTTCCCCAAAACAATTTGAATCTAGAGGCGGTTAAGGTCTGCCAAAGATTTGTTTTACCCAGCCACTCACAAAAACTGTTTCAAAACATGTAACTGGGAATCATGGATATTCAATATATAACAACCTTAAATTTGCATTTGAGGCAGCAAAGAATATTAGGTTCTCCCACTCTAATCTCTTTTGGGGAGCTTCGCTCGCCCCAATTTTACCTTTTTCCCATTACCACTGCACGTAAGTGATTTGTGAGGAAAATAGGAGGGTCTGTAGTTCTCCCCCAGAAATCGTTTATATTTTTGATGCTCAATTAATGACAGCATTTCTGGAATTTTCTGGAGCATCCACAAAGGTAACGAGTAAATGAGAAGACTGTTTTAATTAAGGCTACTTTTGCTAGTTTGGTGACTGCACATTTGTGTTTTAACAACTGCACAAATGGGTTTAGAACTGCACATTTTGTGTAGAACTGCACGTTAAAATAAACCCTGGTGTGTAAATGTTTAAATGTTTAAAAAATGCATGTGTAAATGTTTTAACGAATTTTTAAGTGAATACATATATTTGCTGGTTTGCCTATGATACTAATTGGCTTTCAACAAGTAACAATTGTTCAAAAAGTCTGCCCTACATCGTAAAATTTCCTCTTGCCATTTCTTTTTAAAGTTTTCCCTAAAATTTTTATTGCATATTTGTTGGTAGGGTGATATGAAGGCAACAATTGGACGACGCAATTAAAGCGAGAGCAAGGAAGAACAACCGAACAAGCCGATGAGAAAGTGGTAGAACACGTCGACAGAATGATGACCAAAAGAAGCCACAACTATCCAAAGATGATAGCAAATGTACGGTTTGTCACTGTTATTTATGTTCTACACAATTAAGAGAATTCTGTTTATTTGTTATGCATTACTCATTAGGTATGCCACGGCATTTTATTTTCACAAGGATTTTGTATTTTTCTAGCATTATTTTTTAGCACATTAATTAAGTTTAGTATTATTTGACTTAAAACTTGAGTCAAATTTACCGTTCAAACCATTTGCAAGTCCTGTTGTTGCGCTTGTTAACCGAATTGTTTCCATTTTTTATGGTGATACACTGTAAATTGAGCGGACCATGATGGATCATCGACAGAAATGAAGAGCCGCGACCGACAAAACAGAAGCAACGACGATGCAAAGATGTGTTACAGTGAATGTAAGTTTTGCTGGTGTATACGTAATTTATGCAACAATGTAATTATTTTTGCCCTAGGCGACTCGTATTGATTGCCACACCCTATTCTTCTTACTCAGCCGTAACGGACACACACGAAATATTGTGGGGGAATCTAGTTGCGGCAACTGATATCACCACCTTCTGTAGCTGGAAATCTCAATTATGTAATCTTCTTTGCCTTAAATTTCACACAATATTTAGCTTGATTGAAAAATTCGTGGTTAAAAAATTTATTGTTACGGCTTTGTTACACAGTTATTGAGCTATCATTCGAAGGCTTTCAGAAATTATTGAGGGGGTAGGGGGTGACTCCTGGTGTCCGCCACTTGAGTTCTGTGCGATATGCTACACCCTGACTTTTATGTACTAAAAACTAAAGGGTATGAGCAACAAAAAATGTATTGTTTCATCTGAAAGAGCATGAAAAAATAAGCCGATTGGCCGTTTAATGCTCTATTCTATCTCATCTGTTTCCGAAGTTATACGCAAAAATGTGCAATGTATAAATTGCTGATTCAGCACAACGTGTGACGTCATTAGTTGGGTAAGTATGTTTACTGAATAGTAAACTCAGTTTTTATTGGCTCAAATCAAATGAAATTTTGCATACAGATAGTGCATGATGAGACCCATGGGAAAATACTTCTAATTTTGTTGTCAAGGCAACACAGTCGTTCCCAGGCCGGCAGGCCCCTTACACTGATTTTGAATAACCAGCTGCATTTATCTATGTGTATGTCATTTTCGAATTATTATCATGCAAGTAAACTTTTGGCATGCATAGGTATGGTACACATACTTCTGATATTATTTTATTCTTATAAGTGTCATGAATAAAGCTGTTTTATAAAATTATCGCAAGGGGCCTGGGAACGACATTGTTACCTTGGCAACAAAATTAGAAGTGTTTTTCAATGCGTCTCATCATGTACAATCAGTATCCAAAATTTCATTTGATTTGGTCCCATAATAACTGAGCTATGCTTCAGTTTAGTATTCATTAAACATACTTACCCTACCAATGACGTCACACGTTGTGCTGAATGAGCAATTTATATTTTACACATTTTTGCGTATAACTTCGGAACTAGATGAGATAGAATAGAGCATTAAACAGCCAATCGGCTTTTTTTTTCATGCTCTTTCAGATGAAGCAATAAAATTTTTTGTTGCTCATACCCTTTAAAGACATTTTAGCATTCCTATCTTTAAAAGTATATTAAGTAAATGTTTCCTATAACAAGTGAGGTGAAATATTCAATCTATTTTGTTACTAATGGAGCGTCCTTTCATTTTCAAAAGGTTGTTATATGGTGTGAAGAGGAATCCAACGAGAGTGCGCAAAATGGAACGACCAGCAGATGAAGACCTACAACCGACAGATCCTACAACATCGTCCAGACGAGAGTAAAACGCAAGTTTTCAAGGTAAGACAAAATCAAAAATGATTCCATCAAAAATGTGTTTTGTGCCTGGAAGTGACCATGAATTTGCTTCTGTATAATTTTTTCATGCATATTATTAAATTCTTATCAACCGAACGTGAGGTCTGTACAGAGAAATAACACACCCAGGTCTTTTTTGTACAGACCGAGCCCGCAGGACGAGTTTTTTACAAAAAGACCGAGATCCGATATTTCTCTATGCATACCGAGCAAGCAAGGTTAATAAAAAGTTTATTATATGGCATTTATACTTGAAAACCCCCCAAGAAAGTCCTGATTTGAAATGCATATTAGTAGCGTGAAATGCATATTAATTCCTTCTTTTCCACAAAAAAACCATTCGCAGATATCTTATTAATAACAAATTATATTATAATTTCACATTTTCAATTAGTTTTGCTGTTTTGTTTTAAAATCCATGCGTTTGTTTTTACGTAATGGATCGCCGGTCCATTACGGAAAAATGATGGCCAATCACAGTCCGCCATCTTACCGGAAATGATGCTTGCCATATAATAATAATTAACAATTATTCGCCGAAGGCGAGGTGATTATCGGTGAATAAAAACAGAGGCGAAGTCGAGGTTTTATTCACGATAATCACCGAGCCTGAGGTGAATAATTGTTTTAGTATAATTTCATAGGTGATTATTTGGGAAAAATAAGAAAATACACATTTTTTCGTCATTTAATTGTCAAAAAGGCTTCGGCCGCCATTTTGAAAATCGCTTAGGTGATTATCGCGTAATAATCACCTCATCGGAGTCATCGGCAACCAATCAGCGTGGAAAATTTTCAATAATCACCCATGTAATTATACTAATAAGTAATAGTATGGTTTCTCGTGCAATTTGGAAAAATATACACTCGTGAGTTTTTCAAAGTCTTCAAATCGCACTCGTACTTCAGACTCATGCAATATCGATCATCTTTGAAAAACTCACTTGTGCATGTTGCATATTGGGAGTTCAAATTGCACTCGGAACGGTACAAATGACCATAACAACAACAATAATTTCAAAACGTTGTTTCGATAATTCTTATTTCGTGTTGTTGTGGGCGCAATAATTTTAGGCGCATTCGAAAAATTCTTTTAAAAATATTTTTAAAACAACAAGTTTCTGAGTTCTTTCTGGCCGTACCTGGTGAACAGCAGATTCGCCGAAAAATATAAATTCGTTTTCGCAAAAATGTATTGAACCTTTTTTCGTTCGCTAGTCAAGGTATTTTTGATAGGAAAATTCGCGATTTTCCATCGCAATCCGAAGATTCCCGACCTATAAAGGCCCACACAGACCGGACGCGATTCGGCAACGCGACGCAAATTTCAGTTTTCAATAACATATAAAACCGTCAACGGATAAAAATTTTACAAGATATGCAGACAAAATAGCTAAAATTGCTTAAGTGGTTCCGAATATTTGAAAAACATTGAAAAATATTAAAGTTAAATGTCAATGAAAACTGAAAATTCGCGTCGCGTTGCCAAATCGCGTCCGGTCTGTATGGACCTTTAAGGTTTCCGCACTTTCGCGTACTTTTCCCTGCTTCCCAACGAAGCATTAAATAACAATATCTTGTCATTGGAAAAAACTAATGAAACGTTCAAAAATCAAATATTACGTTTACCCTGCCTAGGTCTTCTATCTGTTCACCGCGCGAATTTTGATGCGCGCCCAAACAAAATTTATACTTTTTTGTTGTTTCAAAAAGAAGTAATGGGTTACCGCATGATGGCAACATA
>CACRXK020000419.1:39525-72929 GCA_902702795.2 Paramuricea clavata | reverse complement strand
CCCCCCCCCCCCCCCCCACTGCTCTCCAACATGGTGGGCGTAACGCACGTGAAACACTCTATCGCTCATTCGCTCCACACCTTGACCTTCCATTTTTAATATCGGCGCTTTTTCACACGAGAAGACTGGGAGCCACGCGCTTCGGGGGCGGGGTAGAGGACGGGCGAAAACATGTGACGTCATACTTAACAAATGCTAGCCCAAAATTGACCAAAACCTGCCAAAACCAGCCGAGTAAAGGGTCTAGGCTTTCATCGACATTATTAATTATATTTAACAGTTATTCTACGAACTCGAGTCGAATATGAGCTATTAGTATAATTCATAGGTATAATTACATAGGTGATTATTGGAAATTCTCCACGCTGATTGGTTACCGTTGAGGTGATTATAACTCGATAATCACCTAAGCGATCTTCGAAATGGCGGCCGAAGCAGTTTCGTCAATTAAACGACGAAGAAATATGTATTTTTTTATTTTTTCCCAAATAATCACCTATGAAATTATACTATTTCAAAGGCGAACAACTTGCCGTTTTCTCGTTCGCAAAACGTCGGAAATTCAGTTTGAGCCGCCATTTTGTTTTTCTCTATTACCAGGATATGAGCTAATATCCTGCTAGTAGAGAACCAAACATATTGCAGAATACCTCATATCCAGACCTTGTGTATATAAACATCAATATTTCATGTTTGAAATGATCAATTAATATTACCACGCGATTTGAAATTGTTGATTATGGAATAATGCCGTTGAATTGGGGCCGAAGCATTTAATATTGACCGCATTTTTTGTGTGCGATAATTTGGTATAAGGGGCGGACCATTAGAAATCCCGGGAGGGGGGGGGAAAATTCCCCCAAAAAAATTCGTGCAAAGAAAAATGCCTGGAAAAAAATTCGTGCAGCCATTACGTCAGAGAAAAAAAATTCGTGCAAGCAAACAGTAAAGTACAAATAGTTCTGAAAAAAATTTCGTGCAGAGGTTAAATGCATTAAAAAAAATCCTGCAGACATGAGACTGAAAAAAAATGCGTGCCGCAAAATTTTTATCCTTCTCCCGGGATTTCTAATGGTCCGCCCCTAATTGTGAGGACTTGCAATTTACATAGACATTATTCATTAAGTTCCTTTTCTACCAAATATCACTCAAACCTTTCATATTTCGATCATATTTCATGGACTCATGGATACTTTTTAATTTCAAAAGGTGACGTGATGAAATGTTGATGTGACGAAAAGAGATATTGAAAAGAGATGATGACCAAAAAGAGCCACTCGCGAATGACATGGAGAGCTATGGAGGCAAGAAAAGAATGACGATTCGCAACAATCGGAAACCACAACATTGCTAATATGAAAGCAGCGGAAAATTTACCAATGACCAATGTAAGTTAGTTAAAGACAAAATACTTATTTAAATATCAAAGGGGATTCAAGTGAATACAATGATTTTCTCATTGAAATTAAGCATGCTACGAGTTTGGCGATTTTTTTCGACTTTGTTTTCCAAATTTTCGGAGTATAGACTGTGAATAATTGCCCTCAAAATCAGGTAAAACGTTTGAATAAAACTTTCAAAAACACGGTAACGCAGTGTTCTTGCGACGAGCTAGAGTCTGCATGGTAACGTATCATTTCATAAAAGTGTTTTTGAAAACAACAAAAAAGTTTCCAAAATTGATAGCAGAGAACTGTTTGTATAAAAAAGATCGAAGCAACGATACCTTAAAAAGATGAAATCTTGCCTGGAATATTTTCGATTGTAGTCTTTTCTGAAAACAAAATATTAATCCGCGTCACCCATATAGTTAATGTAAAATAAACATGGCTTAGAATCTAGCACCAAGCATTTCCTCTTTTTCATTGTAAGTTGGTGTTGCGGATAATAAAATCACTGTCGCGGATGCGTGGGATATAAGTCCTGTATTCACAATGAAATCAACATACGATGAAAACAAGCAACCCCTAGTTTTTCAAGCGTTAAAAAGTTAAGAATTGGTGGATTTATTTTCCGTGTGTTTAATTCCCATGGGAATATACTATACTTTGTTTTTATGCCATTTTTTTTTATTTTGCGCAAACGTAAAGGTATTTTGCAATTTTATTTTTTCCCGTGATTTTTAATTCCCAGGAGAATATATATGCTTTGTTTTCATGTTGATGTTGATTTCATAGTTGAAATTTGACTTTATAATGATGAATCCTCTTTGATTAAATATGATAAGTATCTTGTTTGTGCGCGCTAAAGCAAATTACGGAAGTGGTTTGAGAGCAGCTGCGACGTGCCATGCAAATGATCATCAAGGCGTTCCGGTTAAATGAGTATGAGAATTGCGGTTATAAGTCCGTTTCGATCTGTTTGAACTATATTAAGAAAGAGTACTATTATCTATATGCTCACTAAATTAGCTAGCGACATTGTAATTTTCATTTGGATTTTAAATTCTTATGAAAAAGTTTTAAAAATAATTCTATGCATTCTCATGCTTATTTAATCGAGCCTATATGGTTTAGGTAAGTTTAAGGTTTGTATTTATTTCGGACCAGTTAACAAAACTCAAGCCCAGACCCTTTCAGTTAAGATTTTACGTTTCGAACCACAATCCAAAAACCTCAGTCTAAGTGGGTTATAGGATAGCTAGTGATAACGTAATTTATCTTTTTATTTTGCTTTTTTGTTTATAACGTAATTTATTAGCTAAATGTATGGAGTGCGAGAGTGTGCGCCGTGTGTATAGGATGCATGGGGTTAGGCTAAACTAAAGGAATTAAAATTTTGACGGCATATTTACGGTAAAAAGAAAATATATTTTTCTGAACAAAAGGACTAATTTACTAACGTCAGCAAAATTTGTTCCGAAAATTATTGTCTGCTATAGTAAAGTATATAGAAGGAAAATTCGGATTTCGTATATCTTTCTATATAAATTGCATGTATATTAAGAGCAAGTAACAAACTCACCTGTTTGTATACGCGGTCTTTCTCAATTTATCTGTTTACGTTTGGCTATAAAATATCCGATTAATTAAATTAATTATGTATACTTTACCAAAATTTTATTTCCTTCAGTTTTACGGGTGGGCAGTTCGGGCTGGTGGCAGATTGGGCAGTTGTGAGTGTCTGTGTGATGGTGAGGAAAGCGGAAGTTACGAATGGAATGCAGGTAGCTCAGGACCAAGGCAGACAGCTTAGGACTGAGGCAGACAGCTTAGGATTGAGGCAGATAGGCAGTTGGTAGGAATCAGTGGGGGGCACTTGTCATTTCGGCCATGGGATTCAAAATTTGCATGTCGAGTATTTGTTACTAATGCTTGTTGTTTTACATTTGTCAGGTATGCGCGTGGCTGCTCTCAAGAGAAGATCGACTTAGCAATTTGCATTATTTTGCATTTGCAAGGTTGGTCTTCTCTTCGTCTAGCTACCCCGGCTGGCTCTCCGAGTGCTACCTCTACTTTCAGTAGAAGCACTTCTACTATATAGTAGAAGTACTTCTGCTTGAAGTAGAGGTAGTACTTGGGGAGCCGGCCGGGGTAGGGGGATTTTTTTTATTTTTTTTTTCAATTCCCATGGGAATTGAATTTTTAATTAAAAAGGAGTCTTTTGTATAATTAATGAACAATTTATTGAAAAGAATTTGTAAATATTACAATTTGAATAACAATAAAAAGAGAACAACCACTGCATACGTATTTAAGTAACAATAGAAGAAAACAGAACATGGCACAAAGTGAACAATTAACATTGTGTTTAACACAAGTGAATAAGCACAAGTGAAAACACAACATATTAAACTTGTTTGCCCGCAAATTAACATTAAAGTTAATTCTTGCGGAAACAAGAGAACCTGGTCTTTTCAAGATAAATTGTTTATACTTCAAAATAAATATTGTAAAACAACTCTAATGATAAATTTTACCATTTTTGAGAAAATCACATTTGAGAAATCGAAAGCGTATGACACCAGGTTGTTTTACAAAGAAAATATATGGCTCAAAGACAAAGTAAATCGAACATGCTTTTACTTTTTTGAATACAACGAACTGTTTTTAGTAAAGTGACCAAAATGTTCGCTTGAGTATGGAAAATAATGATTTTATCGCGATGTTTAGATGTTAAGAGTAAGAGAAGTCCATTCGTTGTAATGCGAGATCAGTTGTCAAGTGGTTGGCAAGAAATAATTGTCGTTGACAACAAATTCCATTGCCATTGCTCAAAGCAAATTAATTTCCTCAAAGTACCTTAACATTTTGACAATGCATTGACAGCAAACTTCATTAAACTCAGAAATGATATTTTTAAACATCGAAACATTACGATTAAATCATTGGTTCCATACTCAATTTAACATATTTATAAGTACATTTCTTTCACATGCCAAATCACGAAATATTTAAGAATTTGAAATGATCTCGGTCTTTCAAAGCCATATATATTTGAGTGCCGTTTCTAACCTGACAACTTTGAGTTGATTATACATATAATGTTAATACCAATTCAAGTGATGAAAATGCAGTTCAACAAAATTTTAAAAGAATGTTATCTCTCCAATTCATTTTTGGAACAAAAATTCAGTTTCAATTTGCTTTTGCTTAAAATGATACATTTCTCGTCCTCGATAAATACAATAAATTTCACTTCGGGAAAAGTTGTCCTGTTTTATATTATTTATATATTAAAAAAACCACTTCAGGAAATATTTTTGATGCAAACATGTAGCAACTATGTCCATGTACATTAACACACAAAATATGTTTTAAATTACTCAAACTTTCAAATGTTCATAAAATATTTCTTCTTTTTTTTACACTTTTATTTATATTGGTCAAACCTAAAAGAAAATTTTCAATAGGAAAAGAGCTTATTGTTTTGCATAATAAAAACAGGAAATAAGTTTTGGGTATACTTTGTTAACTCAAAAGTAGACAAAAAACAATTTTGCTCAAGTCCTCACAACTCACAAGGAACAAGCAGTTCCATACAATCTTTAGAATCTCTCTCAACAAAAAATATTATATTGCATTTTCATCATTTTCTAGTATTATCATTAACATTAGCAAACCAAACACAAACATCAAAAGATATATACAGTAGTAGGTTGTTGATTCAACATACACAATTTCATTGGAAGGTCACAAAGATTGAGTTTTAGTTCATTTTGGACAGCACTCTTGTCAGGTTAAAAACAGACCTTTTTGAAGTACAAACTTACCTTTACATACTTGTTGAAAAGACCATGTTCAAGTGCCATGTAACCTGTTTGCTTATATTATTATTATGACTATTATAACAAATCATTATAAAGTGGAACTTTAAAAAATAATGTCGAACTGAAGCAAAAGAAATAGATGTAGCATGAACTAACAAATTAATTTTAATTGTCAAACAATTATTAAATTATGAAACAAATGTACAACCAGATAATAAAAAATAAAAATCTTCTCATCTCAGTATCCAAACCAAAGATAAAATTAATATGAGAGTTGTAGGTCAGATATTATTAAAATAGAATTTTAAAATCTAGAACTTTTTATTCAAACTATAAAATTTGGTACATAAAAAGCATCTCAGTCATTGCCTATCTTGTGTGCCATGAAACACACACAAATTTTGATGGATACTAAAAATATGGTTAATTCTGTGCTTGAATTTTGATTCAAATCTTATCAAATTACCATTGATTAATTATATGTAGTACAAAGAACTGTCAATCTTGACTGAACTGTCAAATTGCTTTACAAGATAATCAATATATACTTTTGAATGCCGATTGTTTTTCATTCCCTATAATACAAGACATATTCCAAAGATCATCCTGCAGTCTGGTTGTGGTTTTCCTTGCCATGTATAAGAATCAATTTTCTTTTATTTTCTGCAACTCACATTACCCCCAAAATTAAGTATTATGTGCTGAGCTTCAGTTCATCCATATTCAAATAAGTTCCACTTTGTAATGAAGTAAAGGCAATATCCTAGCTTATTTCAACCTTCACTGTTTGTTTTAAAGTTGGGAAAGATTTTTAAAAATCACAAAGCTTGTTCTGAAATTAAAATTTTGTTGAAAACCACAATGTGGTTGGCACAAGAATAAAAAAAAACAACTGAAGAACACAATCCTCCTACAAGTCAGTATTGTATAAAACTGCTTTGTTCCTCAACAAATCCATTTTATTTGTGTCCAGGAATAATCAAACTCATGTATTAAGAGTCTGCTGGGATAAATAAGACAGGACTATTGAACAACAAGGCAGTTCTAACAGTGCTAATTTTAAAAGTATTGTATACTTCAATTGATCACTAATTGCTTTTTGTATGATTCAATATCTGAAGACATCAGAATCAACATTGAAAGAAACATTACATTGTGATTTTCAGATTAACATTCCAAACTTTCAACAAACACTGATAGTCCACTTAAACAAGAGAAGATTGAGATGGAACATAAGTTTACTGTTTTCACTATGCACTTCAATAAGTTCAAAACATAAATTACGATGAGACAAATATGTTCATCAATATTCTTTTAATCCTTTAATGAAAACATACTCCAAATTAATACCGATCGAAACATGAAAGATGACTAAAAGAAAATACTCAATCCTGAATTAAAAGTAATAAAATCACACGTGTCTTATTTGTAAGTAACTGCTTTGGTTTGGTTTGTAATAAAAACCACCTCAATCTTCTCAATGTTTAACTGATGTAACAAAGCCAGATAGTGACAAACTTTTCATTTTTTTATATTTGACAAAAACTTTGGAAATATGTAGAAACAACTATGTTCTCAGGTAGAACACGTATAAACACAAATTTAAGATTTAGCATTTATGCCAAACAGAAAAATGCATATCCGAACCAAATCATCACTGTTCAACAAATTTTTGACAGTTTATCATTTTCTGGCTTGGTCATTAAATTCTTATATGCCTTGAAAATTATAACCTTTCTGTGATCAGCGGCAACACAAAACATTATCAAATAATTGAGGGATCACAAAACTGAAATTTTCCAAATTAATACATGTCGAAATAGTGGTGTAATAAAAGAATAAAAAGAGTTCAATTATTGCGCACTCACCATATTTAGAATGTGTTTATTATTTTTTGTTGTATTTTGTGTCATAAGTAACATGGTCATGCTATTTTTGTAATATTCTGCTGGGACTGATCACAGGCAATCATATAATGTTCAAAACATTTCATGTAAGATAAGACAGGAAAATATTAAGACCTTTTATATACTTTCCAATAACAGTGTTCACTTTTGTGGTCAAAAACACTTCAGCCAACAAGTCTCGAGACATTCTTTGAAATAGCAACACACATCTAGATTCTAGAAAATTTAAAAAACTCACTATTGAGAATATGGAACAAATTAATATATTACAAAGAAAATTGTCCAAGAAATACAAGTCCTGAGAAGGTTAGAAATAAATAGAAGAAAAATAATTTACCTCTTATTCAGGATCTTGGAATGTGGGGTTGTGCAACATTCTTGGAACTTGAACTGTACATCTACAAAAAATTATGAGAATTTTACTGAGGGTGTGAATAGCTTGGTTAGTGAGATAAAACCCAATATAAACATATGAGTCTGAAACAAAACAATATCCTATGGTTTTACTTTTTCAGCCAACCCTATTTGCTCTGCTCTAATGGGTTCTCTTCTAGATATGGTTGGGTTGTTTGCTTACCTACCTACTCTATTTTTTGTTGTTTGCTTTATGATGTAACTTGATACCAAAAATATTGTCTGTTGCTCACAGTTAGTGCTTCTTGAAATGTTTATATGTTGGGGAAACAGGGTTTGAATTAGCCATTCCGAAGTTGATGAGTGGATTGGGAACCAGTGTTAAAAAGTGCCCAAATTAAGAAATGAACCAAATCACTAAAAAGACCACCTCAAAATTAGTAAGTATACAAAGTTTGAAGACATTTACATGAATACCCTTCGAATAATAGCTTTCGAAAATTGTGTTATTTACTATGAAATGTATTGTAATTCGTTGTTTGGGATGCGTGCAGACCTGCCAAGGTTCCCGCATTTCGCGTGAAAGTTATGCATTCTGCTTTTGTTCCCGCTGTCCCGCATGCATAACTAAAATGATCTTAAAGTTACGCATTTTTACCATTATATGACACTATCCCACTTTTCGTACAATAACTCATTGACAACGCTTTGTGCAAACGTAGAATTAGAGTTAACGTCAGAATTAGCGTCAGACGCATCGTGGCCTGTGGTGCCAAATACGCTTTCTGACGATCTGGAGACTCAAAATTTCCAAAATTTTCTCAATTGTCCTAGCCACATTAAACTGTAAGTAACACTGCCATATTGATCGGTAGTTATTTTACTTATCTTCATTGTTAGGCAGTAGTAAAACATTTAAATCTTGGGTAGGAAAGACTCTAAAAATGCTATTTCCGATGGTCTAGAGAATTCAAATTTTCAACTTTTTTTGCTTGGCGCAAACCATGATGACACCTTGCAGGCATTGCAAAATCAGGTGAATTGAAACAATTCAGGCAGTAAATCTAACCTCCCCCCCCCCCAAGGCAAAATCCTCGCAACAGCCCTGGTCACACATTCTTATCTTCCAAACTTAGCAGGTCTGTGCACATCCCAACAACAATCTTTTAATTAGTAATTTCACAATTTTCGAACATCTTCAAACTTTGTATATTTACTAATTTTGAGGTGGTCTTTTTAGTGATTTGGTTGGTTCATTTCTTAATTTGGGCACTTTTTAAAGCCCGTCTCCAGTCCTTTTGTCAACTTCGGAATGGCTAATTAAACAGGAAGAATCGATTCGCAAATTTCCTTCTTGAAAATTTGAAGGAAATTTTAGTTTTGAAAAGTGGAAACACTGCTTGCAAAAAAAACAAAATGGCAGTCGTTTCGTAGCAAAATTATTTTGTAAATATTCTGAAGAAATTGTAGCCTGCATAGCAGGCGCTATTTAGGGGGGAGGGCAAGGGTGGGAAAAGCTAGGGGGGAATGCGAAGGCGAGAGCGAGGAAAAATTGAAGGGGCGAGAAAGAAATAGCGCCTGCAGGAAAGCCATATGTTTTCCCATCTGCCCAAGTCCCGCCCATTAAAAAACAAGCCAATCAGTGATTAGACGCAACTAATGGTTTTCCCAATGACAGATCTGGTTTCACAACAGTATGCATAATCATAGTTAATGCGTGTGTACACTATAAAGTGTATTTCTATGTTTAAAACGCAAAAAAAATTGTAAAAAAGCAGGTAGAAAAGCGAAATAGGCAAGCGCTAACGATACATGCAGGTTTTGCAACAGCAATCTAAAAACAGTATGTGAAAGTGAGCCTTCCTTTGAAAATTTGTGTAAGCCGTCAGACAGACAATGCAGTCAGAATTTGATTTCAGCGAACGCGTGCGAGTCCATTGGCTTTAAGTTGATCGAGTGTGTAAACCTTGTAAGGAAAATAAGGAACGTTGCTGAACTATATAAATTTGTAAAGGAAGAACGATAATTAAAGAACAAAATAACACGGTTTCAGATGACCTGAGCGAGATAAGCAAAACGCAGTTGCCAAGAAATCACACAACGGAAGTGTATAAAGAAAGAAATTAAATGTGTGTGTCAAATCTAGTACTAGAAAGTCTTTTCCTCGACACAGAAGGAGATTCCCCATCGCAGGACAAGTTGTTAACAACAACGACAGCAACTCGAAGCGGCAACTTTCTCGATCAATTGATAGCGAATAGATTATAAGTTAGTAAGTTGAAAGTGATTATAGCGTATAAACTATAGTGATTATAGTAATTATAGTGATTTAAACATCCACGGACGAGAAACATTGCCATTCCATATCTTTTGGCTGGTCTTTAATATAAACGCTATTCAATGGGGATGTTACAATAATAGCTGCTTTCCCTGACGTATGATAATCACGCGCTCGTACGAAAGCTTGGTAAATCAAACTTTTGCCATAAACCTGTCAGTAATACAGCAAAAACATCTTTCCCTTTTAAAAGGTCCCGAACTGCTTTATCTTGCTCCTCTTTCAGTTGAATACAGTGGCCAGTCGCCAACTAAATACAGCTAATCACTTTAGGAAGAACTTCGTCAATACTAAGGCCGCTATTTTGAACTAAAACCACAGGGAATATAATTGGGAAACCCCTGATGACTGATTAGCCAATCAGAATTTCGCGTCCGCTCACGGACGCGAAATATGAGAAAACATATGGCTTTCCTGCAGGCGCTATTTCTTTCTCGCCCTTTCCATTTTTCGCCCTCCCCCCCCCTAAATAGCGCCTGCTACGCAGGCTAAAGAAATTGTAGCCATATTCTTCATTTCACACATCCTTTTAGTACAAAATACAATAATAATCAGCAAAATACTCCATTATAGCAAAATATATTCAAAGTGATTGTGAAAATCAACCTTTGACACACTGTTTTTGCAAAACGCTATTCACAAAATGGATGATTTTGCATTCGCAAAATTTGAATTTTGCGCAATATGCCAACTGATCACAACAATTGCTGACCAATGTTGTCAAGCCAAAAAATATTTGAAGAAAATTTGTTTTATTTGACCTACCTATCCTACATTTTTCAGGATATGAAAACTGAACCACATTTTTTGTAATGTTCAAAATTGATCAGAAAAATGCCGACCAATTGACCATTTGCATAATAGACTAAATTTTGATCTCAACAAAAATTTCATCACAGCTTGAAAGAGCATCACAAAATTAGTAATATTCCAAAGTTTCGTTGCGAAATGTTGTAAAATGCGGAAAATATAGCCTTGCGAAGTTTGCAATTTTCAGTCATTTTAGATTACAAATGGGAAATTGACAGCACCAAACCCTCTGAGGCTGTCAATTTCCCGTTTGTAATCTAAAATGACTGAAAATTGCAAACTTTGCAAGACTATATTTTCCACATTTTACAACATTTCGCAACGAAACTTTGGAATATTACTAATTTTGTGATGCTCTTTCAAGCTGTGATGAAATTTTTGTCTAGACTTGTTTAGATAAAAATATAGTCTATTATGCAAATGGTCAATTGGAAATGTTAAAATTTGATTGGATTTTTTTTTCAACTTCATTTCGACTTCAGGCATCTGCTGTACTGGTAAATCAAGTTAATATGCTTTTAAATTTAACAAATACTGTCCTTTCTATTTTTTAGCATTCTCTGAATCCTTGCCAGCCCATGTCGAAAAAAGGCTTTACATTGAGTCTGGAGTAGATGCGCTTCAAAAGAACAATCTTCTTTTCAAACCACCCTAAGAACTTATATTATATAATAACTACAGTGAAACATGCAATTTGATTGGTCAATAAGCTGTGCAGGATCAGGCTATATCTTGCACAAGGAATTAAAATACATTTGCACTTTGGAATTCGCAAAATGTCATTGTAGCACTGTAGTTATTTTATAAAACAATTACTAAATGGTTTCCCAAGCAGGATAGCGAGATCCATGCACTTGGGATGTTGCTCGACTTTTGGAAAGTGTAAAAATACACTAGCCTGCGGCTCGAGTATTTTTACACTTTCTGAAAGTCTTGCAACATCCCTTGTGCATGGATCACACAATCCTGCACGGAAAAAATTGGTACCGAGAAGTCCCACCAACATATGACCGCATCTCCTAACTTTTCACTACCAGCCTGCAGTGATGTCAAGAAACACAATTCTGGATTTTGTCTTATTGTTAAGCCTAGTTCTCATTCATTGCAAACCGTCGGCAATGGGAGCTTTGCGACGTCAGCGACCACTTGTGATTTATGAGAACACATCAAAAATTATATCGCCGATTGTCCGTAATCGTCGCCAACCATCGGCGATGACATCGCAGGAAACAAAAAAGTTTGTTTTTGCGACCATCGCCGACTGCCACCTGCTTGAAAAACCTATGAGAAATGAGTAAAAGTTTTTTTCCTCAACAAGCAAGGAAATAATCAACTGAAGTTTGACAGAAATCATGAACTTTACGTTAAACAGGGCCATTTTGTGCCTTGGTGGGAAATTTCGAAACACATCGGCTGTCATCTGCGACGATCACCGATATATGAGAACTTTCGTGCATTCGCGATCGGCAAGCATCGGTGAGCATCTGTGATAACCGTCGCCAATCGTCGGTGACGGTTGGCGATGAATGAGAACTAGGCTTAGCAATTTTCACAAGCAAGAATCAAATACATTGTAAATTTGTAATGTTGCGATATAAAAAGCAAGGCTTTTCTGCATATAAAATGAACAAAAACACAATTTTCGGCAAGAACTCACAGATAACAACAACTTTTTTCGGCAAAGTAAACAATTCTAGATCTTAGTTAGTCTTTATACTCACTTGGTCGACAATGATTATGAATTAAAGAACGGTTTAAAGTTCGACAATCGCCCATAAAGCGAACCACGTGCAAAGCAAAAGCACAAACTTTATGTCGAAATATCGCATTAAATTCGGGTTCGATGTCCTAAATTTCCATCTATATTGGCAATCTAAGTACTCTACTACAAGGATTGATATTAAATAAAGCATATTACCTTCCAATAAAGTTAAAGTTTGATAAAAAAATATGCTCTATTTTTCTTCCTTGCTTCTCCAAATTTCTTCACCCCGCGCCAGCACGCCGCGGTAAAAAATAAAAATTCGGAAATGCCCGGCACTCCGTCAGGATCTCGGCACTGTACGATGCAAGTCGACAAATTCCGAGCTAAACAGTTTTCCCGCACACGCGTGTTTCTCACGCGCCTGGGACGAGGCTGGGTAATTACTACGGTAATTTCAGAACTACCGTGGTAATTTTTCGTCAATTTTGGCCGATTGTGGTAATTTGAAATTTCCAGACGAAATCGAACACTTGTCAAGAACGTTTTCGGCCGATCCAAATATCAAATGAAATTTCCCCGATTTTATGTCCTCTATGTTCGGTTCGTCACGTGAGGAACCTTGTCCTCAGCGTGAGGAACATTGTCCTCAGCGCCAGGAACCTTGTCCTCAGCGTCTGGAGCCTTGCCCTCAGCGTCAGGAACCTTGTCCTCAGACCTCAGCGTCAGGAACCTTGTCCTCAGCGTCAGGAACCTTGTCCTCAGCGTCAGGAACCTTGTCCTCAGCGTCAGGAACCTCGCGAAAGCCCTCGGAAGTTTTTACTCTTGTGCAATCGAGTGAGATCATATAAATTTGATTATCGCGTATCATGTTTATTATGACTATTATAAAATAGATCGAAATTAACAAAGCAAAATCACACAGTTCACGAAACAGACATCTTTAATTAACAGACATCCTTAGAACAAATCACATTTCACGACATTAAAATCAAGCATTTCACATTTCACGGGAACAAATATTGACCATTCACGGCTCATGCACGAAAATACCCTTTCCCACCCTCAATTTTGTTTTCTAGTAATTTAAAAAATAAACCCTCGTGCCAAACCGAGTCAAAACTCACTCAAAAACGTCTTTGGAATCTACGAAACATGCATAGATTTTGTCATTTTTGTTCTGTTTTAAATGTGTTTGTCAATTAATGTTTTCAAAGTAAAAATATGGTCAGCAGTTCTATGACCGGATTGAAACCCAATTTGCGATGGATGTATTAAGTTTTGTTCAAGACTAAATTGACTTGATCGTTCATTTAGAACAATACAGTCTTACAGAGGAACTTGCTCAGACAGCTTGTCTGCACGCAAATCCCTCGTACACAGCCAGAAACGCGCAAGTTGCAACAAGTCTGTTGACAACTTGGAACAGACCTGTTATCAACAAGCCGATATCAGGATGCGTTCGCATGGCTTGCGACAGCTTGTTGACAACAAGTCTGTTCCAAGTTGTCAACAGACTTGTTGCAAGTTGTCATCAACAGACTTGATGCAAGTTGTCACGAACAGACTTGATGCAAGTTGTCACGAACAGACTTGATGCAAGTTGTCACGAACAAACTTGATGCAAGTTGTCATCAACAAACTTGATGCAAGTTGTCGTCAACAGACTTGATGCAAGTTGTCGTCAACAGACTTGATGCAAGTTGTCACGAACAGACTTGATGCAAGTTGTCACGAACAAACTTGATGCAAGTTGTCACAAACAGACTTGATGCAAGTTAAGTTGTCACAAACAGACTTGATGCAAGTTAAGTTGTCGCCAACAGACTTGATGCAAGTTGTCACGAACAGACTTGATGCAAGTTGTCGCGAACAGACTTGATGCAAGTTGTCACGAACAGACTTGATGCAAGTTGTCACGAACAGACTTGATGCAAGTTGTCATCAACAGACTTGATGCAAGTTGTCACGAACAGACTTGATGCAAGTTGTCACGAACAAATTTGAATAGTTCGCACTTCGCAGTTGTTTAAATTTTGTTTGAATCAAAAAGCACAGAATACTACACAGAAGTCCATCTCCATTGTTTTTAGCGTAAGTTCTATTCGTCATGATTCGTCACTCAGCAAGTACCGTAAACGGAAGCAGTCACCCCCCTGGAAATACTAAAAATGGCGTATGTTCAGGGGGGTGACTGCTTCTGTTTACGGTACTTGCTGAGTGACGAATCATGACGAATAGAGCTTACGCAAAAAAACAATGGAGATGGACTTCTGTGTAGTATTCTGTGCAAAAAGTAAACTGACAAAGTGACAAACTATAAAGACAAAAACAACTGAACATAATTACGTGATTGATGTTTGTAATATTTCGTCCAATTGCAACGAGCAATCATGACGCGTGCATACGCCTTTATCCAATGAGATTAAAGACATATAGCGATAGCACACGTCAGCAAGTTGTTCCTAAATTTTCATTTTTATAAAATTTTTAATTATTTCATTTGCGACTTGCGACAATTTTTCTACAGCTGTCGATTTCAACTCATCTAATTTTATTCATCCGAAATAGCTGTATAGACTGCTGACTGCAAAATAATCCTTTTGATTTAAAATACAAACATATCCATTGTTAAATATTCATGTATAGAGCGATAATAATTGAGGAAACTGATTTTCACGGCCGAATTAGCCAAACAATAAACAAAGTCTGTATAGCTGTGAACAAGTCAAATGGATTTGTTATTAACTTGCAGCAAGTCTGCAAATGTCAAGTTGCAACAAGCCTGATTTTAACAGACTTGCTGCAAGTTGTTTTATCGGACTTCGGGACTTGTCAAGACTTAATAAGTTCTTTGTATGATTACATGGCGATAAAACATATTTATAATAAGTTCTTTGAATGTTTGCATGGCGATAAAATATAATTGTTTTTGTTTGTGGAAACAGTAATAAATAATAAGTAATAAATTTACGTGGTGTTTCCACAAACAAAAACAATTATATTTATAATAGTTTTGTTTGTAGAAACACCACGTAAGTTTATTACTGCAAAGCTTTCGATCCGTAAGCCCGGATCTTCATCACTGCGAAGACGAAGACGGCCAAGCGCTTAAATTTTCGCGGCAATTACAACTACGTTTGCTTAAACGCACGTATGTTTTTCGAATAGTCGGTTGTTCATAATAATTACAATAAAACGTTTGTAACGTCTCAAGTTTAAATCATGAGGCCGCAATTTGCATCAAGGTTGTTCCAACAACTTGACGCAGGCTTGAAAATATCAGCTTGCAACAAATCTGTTAAGAACAACTTGCGACAAGCTTGTTGAATCAACAATGCTGTTGCAAGTTGTTCTAACAAACGTGCTAAATCTTGTCATCAACAGGCTTGTTACAAGTTGTTCCAACAACTTGATGCTGGTTTGATAATATCAACTTGCAACAAGTCTGTTTTAACAACTTGCAACAGCATTGTTGATTCAACAAGCTTGTCGCAAATTGTTCTGACAGACTTATCAAGACTTGTTATACACAGGCTTGCTGCAAGTTGTTTCAACAAGTTGCAACAAGTCTGCAAATGACAGGTTGCAACAAGCCTGATTTTAACAAGATTGTTGCAACTTGATGAAATTAACAAGCTTGTTGCAACTTGTTGACAAGTTGCAACAAGCCGGTAAAGTTGACAACTTGCAACAAGTCTGTGGCGTTTCTGGCTGTGTAGTTATTGACCGGTCATTATTTATGGCGGGGGGTGGCACCGAAGAGAAATGTTTTCTGTGGCAAAAATTTTGCTGACCCAACCATTAAAAAGTAAAAAAATTGATTACCCATGCAACCTCAAATATCAATTAAAAAATAAATACCCACCCCTGGCCAAAAACTATAAAAAACGATACCATCGAGTTGTCACACATGTCCTTTATTACGTCTGTGACATGGGTTTCATAATTGCTTGTGCAATTTTCTGCAGTGTAAAGTTTCATGTTGTCTGCACTTTCTTTGGACACACCACTTGTCCCCCAACAGATCGGAAAATGATCAAGATAGTGACTGTTGACATCGCTTTTTAGTCTCCAATATTTCAGTGAGTCATGCTTTGGAAATGACAATAAATTTTAATTACCCAACCTTTGAGTTGTTTTGTTTTTCGTTTATCCAACCTTTTACTCACTCTAAATTGTTTACCCAACCCTTTTCTCTTCGGTGCCCCCCCCGCTATAAACAATGGCCACTCCATTATTGTGGTTAGTTTTATCACCGGCCTTACAAATAGGCAATTCCAGCTTTTAGTTTATGCATGCAGGGAATGATGGGAAGTAAGGTATCATATTGCTGATTATGCTGAAAAAATAGAAATGGTGGCCGTGTAAACACGAAGTGATAGCTTATACTTGTGAATATTGAAATTATTTCGGCAGTTTTTGTTGAAATTTGTCAGCATAATCAGCAATATGATACCTTACTTCCCATAATCCCCTGCACGCATAAACTAAAAGCTGGAATTGCCTGTTGGCGTGATCAGTCATTCACACCATTGCCATTGGTCTGGAAATTTTCCGCTTTCTAGAATTAGGTTAAAAGTTTTTGGTATCCTTTGAGCAGTATTTTCGCACTGGATTTAAGCATTTCATTTCTTATCTTATCAGAGTATGCGGATTTGTTGGTTTTTTTTAATTTCCTTGCAGCATTATTAATGATTTCGTTTTCTGAGATTGCGGCTTCATCGAGAAATTTGTTTGAAATGTCCTCTTGTAGTTTTTCTAATTGATTTTAGTTTTTCTAATTGATTTAGGGTGTGTTGTTGTTCAGTGCCTATAGCATCGTATGTTTCGCATGCAGAGATTCAAAATAAGTGAGCCAGCTGTTACTGTTAGTAGTAACATTAGCCTAGGCTCACACGTAGAAAGGTCTTCAAGCTCATCACTCATATTCTTTAGTCTGAATTTCCAGAAGGAATTTGGTTCATTTTCAGAAATTGTTTCTAGTTCTCCTAATTACTTTTCATGAAAGATTCCTTTCTTACGTTTTAGCAGTGTTTTTGTAAATCTTAAGGGCAATATGGTATTCGTTTCTTATTTCAACATTGAGCAGATTTGCGGTGTTTTTGATTTGCCAGTTTTCTAACTGAGTGTCTTGATAGTCGACATTCTTTGTCAAACCATTTCTTGTTACAAACATTGTTACTGTAATTTTATTTCCAAATTTAGTCTTTTTAATTTTCAAAGATTTCCTTGCAGTATGTAGAATGATCTCTTCCATCTCAGATTACAGTATAAACGACGAATATCTTAAAGATAGCTGACCCCCCTGCAATCTCGTACGAAATTGACCCTTGATTGACCCCCTTGTCTTGCGTAATAAACTAGCTCGGAATTTGTCGACTTGCATCGTACAGTGCCGAGATCCCGACGGAGTGTCCGGGCATTTCCGAATTTTAAATTTTTTTACCGCGTGGTGAAGAAGCAAGGAAGAAAAATGGAGGACATTTTTGTTATCAAACTTACCTTTATTGGAAGGTAATATGCTTTATTTAATATCAATCCTTGTAGTAGAGTACTTAGATTGCCAATATAGATGGAAATTTAGGACATCGAGCCCGAACTTAATGCGATATTTCAACATAAATTTGGTGCTTTTGCTTTGCACGTGGTTCGCTTTTAATATGGGCGATTGTCGAACTTTAAACCGTGTTTTAATTCATAATTATTGTCGACCAAGTGAGTAAAAAGACTAAATAAGATCTAGAATTGTTTATGTTGTCGAAAAAAGTTGTTTAATATTTCCGAGTTCTTGCTGAAATTATTTTATTGCCATATACAGAGAGGAGGCGCTTGATCAGAGTGAGACGAATATTTTCATCAGCTTGGACATTTCAATCCTGCAACAAAATATTTCAACAATATGGTGTTTACAATTAAAAATAATTGTGTTTCTTGACTGCAGGATGGTGTAAATTTTGATAGGTGGGGCTTTTCGGTAAGCGAGCTAGAGGCCATGCCATTTAAAATCCACACCCCCCTACGGATGAGGTCAGTAAAATTTTAACCCCTAAGAAAAAAAGATCAAAGTGCCGACACAAAACACCCCTCAGAAATTTGTAAATTTTCCCCTTACCCCTCAGAAAAATTGCAGAGATCAAAGGATGCCGACAGGCTTAACCCCTCAGAAACGACTTTTTGAGTCACCCTTCAGAAAAACTCATCTGTAGGGGGGTGTGTGGACATTAAATGGAATGGCCCCTAGTCAGTGGCGAAGCTGAGGGCATTTGACTAGTCGTTCTCTAAGACCCGCACAGCTTGATTTTCGAAGTCTGGAATGGCCATTTCCTGCGATTTCAGGGTGAAATTTGTGCAAAGAGAGCGACAAAAAAGTGCAATAACTGATAAGAGGAAAATTCTTAATATTATTTCCACAAAATTTAATAATTTCACTATATATATTTCAACTAATTAACTGAAAATTTTGCTCAATATAGCCAATATTGGCCGAAGAAAGAGGAGAATACAGTATTGTATGTATGCATTATGTCTCAATCAATTCCATGGGTGCCCAACACCCCCCCGGGCGTTTGTCGGGCTTTTGTCATTTTGGCGAAAAAACGTTGCAAATGCCCCAGTATGGGGTCCAAATAATGCAACAAAATCCCCACCCTTGGGGACTTACATTGACGCAAATGCCCCAAATGACAAAATATAAGTTTTCAGAGGATTTCTGATCCAAAAAATCGAATCCAAACTCTATCACGTATCAATATATCTGTATTTAAAATCGATTCTTATAGCCATTTCGTTTTAAAACGTTTTTAATTAAAATATTGAAGTCTCAAAACTTTATATAGCAATATCAAACTGCAGAAGTAAGTCAATGTATCAACAGGATGGACAAGAAAAAAGTCTTGTGTATGTCCGCCATGATTAATTTGCGATATGCACGCTTGTGTAAACATGCATACTAAAGTACGGCTAAATGGCGAAACAAGCGATAAATATTCGACTTTTTAGCCTCGAGCAAATTCCCCACCCCAGGGCTAACCTGCAGAAAGCAAATGCCCGACCCTGGGAACAAGTACAGTTGAGAATGCCCGACAAACGCCCGGGGGGGGGATGGGCAACCATGGAATTGATTGAGACATTTAAATACCCTTCTGTAATATATCTTTCTTTTGGAATTGTGCAAAGGGCAACTGTAAGATACTACATTACAACGACGTAAATTTGAAGCAGAAACCTAAACCTAAGATACTTTGTTTAGATATTTGGTATATCTGTAAACCTCCAATTATATAAGCACTCATGAATAAAGCAAATGAACTGGTAGTAAATATTTTATATCAATAGGAAAGGTCTTCACAAATCTTGTTTATATTCGCCATTATATACAGTAGAATACACAATCGAGTCTGTTCACATGCATTTTGTGAGCTAAAATATCTTGTTAGAAGCCAGAAATATTCTACCCAAATCAAAATGGCCTTTCTACGATTTACTCGATTGACGTTGGTCAATTTCCACATATACATAACTAAGATATTACTTGAATAAATCTCGACAGAATTGCTGAATATTAATTTACGGTATTTAATTAACTTGGTCAAATTTTCAGCAAGTTATGCATGTGTGAGGAGCAATTTAGCCAATAGAATGCGTTGGAATGTATAATTTAGTCATGCTCGCCTGACGAGAGCACAACTAACAGGCAGATTACCTGTTAGTCATGCTATTAACCTGCCGTTGGGTGAAACTACGCAATCCTACCTTGAATTGGTTTAAAATTAGAGCAAAATCACTGGATTTGAAAGGATTCCGCACTTAATAGATGACGCAAGTGTACCATAAATCATTTTTGAAAATGGGGGGGGGGAATTTGTTTTAAGACTAAAAAATTATTTTCTTTGAAAAATGTTTAGTCGTGCCCAGCACGACCTCTAGCTTCGCCACTGGAGCTAGTAAGTTAGATTAATTTGAAGTTTGTAGGCTTTTGAAGTTTGTATGGTTTGAAAAGAAGATTGTTCTTTTGAAGCACATCTACTGCAGGCTCAAAAATATGCAGTCACAGTGTAAAGCTTTTTTTCGACATGGGCTGGCAAGGATTCAGAGAATGCTAAAAAAATAAAAAGGACCGTATTTGTTAAATTTAAAAGCATATTGACTTGATTTACTGGTATTGCAAATGCCTGGAGGCAAAATTAAAAAGTTAAAAAAAACTTCCAATCAAATTTTAACATTTCCAATTGTTTAGCATTTTTCTGGTCAATTTTGAAATTATTAAAAATATGTGTTTCATATCCTTGAAGAGCACAAATTTTTGTCAAATATTTTTTGGCTTGACATTGGTCAGCAATTGCTATAATTATGATCATTTGGCATTACCACAATATATAAACATCTCAAGATGCAATAACTGTGGTAAACAACCCAACCACAAAAATCATTAGAGCAGAGAAAATATGGTTGGCTGGAAAACCGGAACATTGTTTCAGGGTCTGATGTTCATATTGAGTTTTTCATTGTGCTAGCCAAGCTATTTACACCCTCAGTAAAATTCTCATAAATTTTTGTAGATGTGCAATGCAAGTTCCAAGAATGTTGCAAGACCTCATGATTATGGAAAATGGACACATTCCAAGATCTTGAATAAGAGGTAAATTATTTTTCTTCAAATTATTTCTAACCTCCTCCTTGTATTTCTTGGACAATTTTCTTTGTAATATATTAATTTGTTTCATGTTCTTATTGGTGAGTTTTTTAATTTTTTAGATGTGTCTTGCAATTTCAAAGAATGTCTCAAGTTGTTGGCCGAAGTGTTCTTGATCACAAAAATGAACACTGTCATTGGAAAGTATATAAAAGGTCTTAATATTTTCCTGTCTTATCTTACATGAAATGTTTTGAACATTATGTGATGGCTTGTGATCAATAGATTAAAAAAAACCCAGCAGAATATTCCAGAAATGACTTGATTTAAGTTTCCTGTCACTGATCACAAAAATTCTATAATTGTCAAAGCATATATTAGCATTTTATGAGCAAACCAAAAATGACAAACTGTCTGTGTTTTTGAAAAATTTTGCTTAAACAGTAATGATTTTGAGTTTATCTGTGTTCTATCTGAGAACATAGTTGTTTCTACATATTTTCAAAGTTTTTGTCAAATATAAAAAAGTGAAAAGTTTGTTAGTTTTTGGCTTTGTTACATCAGTTAAACATCGAGAAGATTGAGGTGGTTTTTATTACAAACCAAAGCGGTTACTTACAAATTTATAAGACATGTAACTTTATTTCAGGATTGAGTCATCATTTTAGTCATGTTTGTTTGAGTATGTTTTCATTAATTAAGGGACATCAATTTGTGTTTTGAACTTGTGAAAGTGCAATTGTGAACACAGTAAACTTATGTTCCATCTCAATCTTCTCTTGTTTAAGTGGACTTTCGGTGTTTGTTGAAAGTTTGGAAAGTGTATCTGAAAATCACAATCTTTCATTCAATGTTGATGCTGGATGTTTTGAAATATTGAATTCTACAAAAAGCGATTAGTGATCAATTGAAGTATACAATACTTTTAAAATTAGCACTGTTAGAACTGCCTTGTTCTTTAATAGTCCTGTCTTATTTATCTCAGTACACTCTTAATACATGAGTTTGATTATTCCTGGACACAAATAATATGGATTTGTTGAAGAACAAAGCAGTTTTATACAGTACTGACTATAGAAGGGTTGTGTTCTTCAGTTGTTGTTTTTTTTTTCTATTCTTGTTCCAACCACATTGTGGTTTTTAACAAAATTTGAATTTTGGAACAAACTTTGTGATTATAAAAAAACTTTCCCAACTTTAAAACAAACAATTAAGATCAAAATAAACTAGGATATTGCCCTTATTAATTACAAAGTGGAACTTACTTGGATACAGATGAACTGAAGCAGCGAACTATATTTAATTTGGGGGGTAATGTGAGATGGAGAAAATAAAATAAAAACAATCTTCAACAGATGAAAAACAATCGGCAATGGAGGAAAAACAATCGGCAATGGAGGAAAAACAATCGGCAATGGAGGAAAAACAATCGGCAATGAAAAGTATATATTAATTGTTTGGTAAAACAATCCAATAATTGGAATATTGAAGCTGAAGATAAGATCGACAGCTCTTTCTGCTACATGTACTGTATGTGGGCTTTATATACGGTACATTAATCAATGCATAATTTGATAAGATTTAAATCAAAATTCAAGCATGGAATTAACCATATTTTTAGTATTCATCAAAATTTGTGTGTGTTTCATCAAACATGAGATACAATGATTGAGATGCTCAATGATGAAGTACCAAATTTTATAATCTGAATAAAAAGTTCTTGCTTTTAAAATATTATTTTTATTTAAATAATCTGATTGAGCTATGATAAATCCTAATTTATTTATAAGTGTGAAATTTTTAAGCGTGAATTTCATATTTTATTTCGAATCAGTTCAACTAATTTCGTACTTTGGTTTGGATACTAACTGAGATGACAAGATTTATAGTTTTTATTCGCTGGTTGTGGTTAATAATTGTTTGGTTAATAATTGTTTGGCAATTAAAATTAATTTGTTAGTTTTCTATGTTTGCATGTAGTTCTTTTGCTTCAGTTCAACATTATTTTCAAATAGTTCCACTTTGTAATGGTGTGTTATAATAGTCATAATAATAATAATATAAGCAAACAGGTTTACATGGCACTTGAACATGGTCTTTTCACCGAGTATGTAAAGGTAAGTTTATACTTCAAAAATGTCTGTTTTAACCTGACAAGAATGCTGTCCAAAATTAACTAAAACTCGATCTTTGTGACTTTCAATGAAATTTCATATGTTCAATTGACAACTGCTACTACTGTAGGATATCTTTTGATGTTTGTGTTTGGTTTGCTGTTGATACTAGAAATTGATGAAAATGCAATATAATATTTGTTTACAAGTTGAGAGAGATTCTAGATTCTAAGGATTTTTATGGAAACCGATTGTTCCTTGTGAGGACTTGAGCAAAACTGTTTGTCTACTTTCGAGTTAGCAAAGTATATCCAAAACTTATTTCCTGTTTTTCATTATGCAAAACCGTAAGCTCTTTCCAATTGAAAATTTTTGATTTTGACCAATATAAATAAAAGTACAAAAAAATAAGAAAATATTTTATGAAAATTTGAAAGTTTGGTTAAACCATATTTTGGTGTGTTTCTGTACATGGTCGCTACATGTTTTGCATAAAAAATATTTCCTGAAGTATTTTTTAAAATATATAGATAAAATAAAACAGGACAACTTTTCCCTAAGTGGAATTTATTTAGGAGATGTTTGTTTGTAAAGTAGTAGATCAATGTCTATCATTATTTGTCGACGACGAGAAATGTACCATTTTCTTAAGCAAAGCAAATTGAAACTGAATTTTTGTTTGAAAAATCAATCCGAATTGGAGAAATAACCTCTTTTAAAATTTTGTTGACTGCATTTTCATCACTTGAATTAGTATTAACATTATATGTATAATCAATTCAAAGTTGTCAGGTTAAAATCGACGCTCAAAGATATATGGCTCCGAAAGACTGCAAGATAATTTCAAATTCTCAAATATTTCTTGTTTTGGCACTTGAAAGAAATGTTGGTTGTATTAAAAAAAAGTGTAAAGCATGTTCGATTTACTTCGTCTTTCAGCCATATATTTTCTTGGTAAAACAACCTGGTGTTTTAATAACGCCTTTGGATTTCTCCGTCAGACTTGTAAAATTTATCATTAGAGTTGTTTTACAATATTTGAAGTATAAACATTTATCTTGAAAAGACCAGGTTCTCTTGTTGCCTTAAGAATTAACTTTTTTAATGTTAATTCGCGGGCAAACAAGTTTTTAATGTTGTGTTTATACTTGTGCTTATTCACTTGTGTTGAACACAATGTTAATTGTTCTCTTTGTGCCATGTTCTGTTTTCTTCTATTGTTATTTAAATAAGTATATGCAGTGGTTGTTCTCTTTTTATTGTTATTCAAATTGTAATATTTACAAATTCTTTTCAATAAATTGTTCATTAATTATACAAAAGACTCCTTTTTAATTAAAAATTCAATTCCCATGGGAATTGGAAAAAAAAATAAAAAAAATCTCCCTACCCCGGCCGGCTCCCCAAGTACTACCTCTATTTCAAGCAGAAGTACTTCTACTATATAGTAGAAGTGCTTCTACTTAAAGTAGAGGTAGCACTCGGAGAGCCAGCCGGGGTAGCGGGGCGAAGAGAAGACCAACCTTGCAAATGCAAAATAATGCAAATTGCTAAGTCGATCTTCTCTTGAGAGCAGCCACGCGCATACCTGACAAATGTAAAACAACACGCATTAGTAACAAATACTCGACATGCAAATTTTGAATCCCATGGCCGAAATGACAAGTGCCCCCCACTGATTCCTACCAACTGCCTACCTGCCTCAGTCCTAAGCTGTCTGCCTCGGTCCTAAGCTACCTGCATTCCATTCGTAACTTCCGCTTTCCTCCCCATCACACAGACACTCCCAGCTGCCCAACCTGCCACCAGCCCGAACTGCCCACCCTTAAAACTGAAGGAATTAAAATTTCGGCAAGGTATACATAATTAATTTAATTAATCGGTATTTTAGGCGAAATGTAAACAGATAAATTAAAGGTTGACGATTAAGAAAGACCGCTTACACAAACAGGTGAGTTTCTTACTTTTCTATTCATGAAATTTACATAGAAAAATATACGAAATCTCACAATATGCTTTACTAGCAGACTATAATTTTCGTTTAAATAGCGAAACTCGACAAATTTTGTTTATGTTAGGAAATTAGTCATTTTGTTCAGAAAAGATATATTTTCTCTCTAAATATTGCTGTCAAAATTTTAATTCCTTTAGTTTAACCTAACCCCATGCATCCTACACACACGGCGCACACTCTCGCACTCCATACATTTAGCTAATAAATTACGTTATAAAAAGAAAAGCAAAATAAAAAGATAAATTACGTTATCACTAGCTATCCCATAACCCACTTAGACTGAGTTTTGGATTCTGGTTCGAAACGTAAAATCTTAACTGAAAGGGCATGGGCTTGAGTTTTGTTAACTGCTCCGAAATAAATACAAACCTTAAACTTACCTAAATGAAAAGCTTGATTAAATAAGCATGAGAATGCATATAGTTTTTTTAAAAACTTTTTCATAGAGTTTAAAATCCAAACGAAAATTACTGTTTGCCTATGTAGTTCAAACAGATCGAAACAGACTTAACCGCAATTCTCATACTCATTTAACCGGAACGCCTTGATGATCATTTGCATGGCACGTCGCAGCTGCTCTCGAGTAACAAGATACTTATCATATTTAATCAAAGAGGATTCATTATAAATTCAAATTTCCACTATGAAATCAACATCAACATGAAAACAAAGCATAGCATATTCCCCTGGGAATTGAAAATACGGAAAAAAATAAAATTGCCAAATACCTTTTGATTGCTCTAATAAAAAGAATTAGCATAAAAACAAAGTATAGCTTATTCCCATGGGAATTAAACATACGAAAAATAATCCACCAATTCTTAACTTTTTAACGCTTGAACTAATAAGGTTGCTTGTTTTCATCGTATGTTGATTTCATTGTGAATATAAGCAGACTTATCCCATAGTTAAACTGACGATGAAAAAGAGGAAATGCTTGGTGCTAGACTCCAAGCCATGTTTATTTTACATTAACTATGGGTGACGCGGATTAATATTTTGTTTTCAGAGAAGACTACAATCGAAAATATTCCAGGCAAGATTTCGTGCTTTTAAGGTATTGTTGCTTCGATCTTTTTTATACAAACAGTCCTCTCTACCATCAATTTTGGAAACTTGTTTGTTGTTTTCAAAAAACTTTGATGAAATGATATCTTATCATACAGACTCTAGATCGTCACAAAAAACACTGCGTTATCGCGTTTTTGAAAGTTTTACCCAAACGTTTGACCTAATTTTGAGGGCAATATATTATTTCTATACTCCGAAAATTGGAAAAAGTCGAAAAATTCGCCAAACCTGCAGCGTGTTTAATTTCAAATTTTTCAATGAGAAAATCATTGTATTCACTTGAATCCCCTTTGATCTTTAAATAAGTATTTTGTCTTTAACTAACTTACATTGGTAAAATTTTTTGCTACTTTCACAACAGCAATCAGTTGTGGTTTCCGATTGTTGCGATCGTCATTCTTTTCTTGGCTCCATGCCATTCGCGAGTGGCTCTTTTTGGTCTTTTCATCATCTCTTTTCATCACATCAAAATTTCATCACATCACCTTTTGAAATTAAAAAAGTATCCATGAGTCCATGAAATAGGATTGAATCATGTTATTTATTTTAAGGCTTGAGTTATATTGCCAGGATTTTTTTATTAGATTATTCAGTCCTCGCAAATTTACCAAATTATCGCAGACAAAAAATTGCCTCGCTATTTTAGGCTTCGGCCCAAATTCAACGGCATTTATGTCCACTAATAACAATTTTGAATTGCGTGGTAATTAATTGATCATTTAAAACGTGGTATATGTAATAATGTCGCTGCCTTGTCTGCGAGTCACTATATGACCGGTTTCCATGAAGTAGTGCGTCGCGACTAACAACGCTCAGACCAGAAGCTCATATCCCATCCCCCTTTGCGCGCTTATGATGTGACGCACTACTTCATGTAAACCGTTCATATAGTGACTCGCATGAAATCTTTTTATTAGCTATAGTGTCTGGGAACCAGGCAGATAATGTCGATGATAGCCTAGATCTAGCTGGGGCCCTTTACTCAGTTGGTTTTGGCAAGTTTTGGTTAATTTTGGGCTGGCATTTGTTAAGTATCACGTGACATGCATTTGCCATCTTCCGGACCGCCCATAAAGCGCGTGGGGTCCCAATCTTCTCGTGTGAAAAAGCACGGAAATTTAAAATAGAAGGTCAAGGTTCAGCCTGATAGAGTGTTTTACGTGACGTTAGCACAACCCTGTGGGGGAAGGGAGGGCGCCAGGGGGAATAAGAGTTTGCGTTAGTATTAGGGTTAGTGTGGGGGTTAGGTGTGGGGTGAGGGTACGGGTAAGGTTTAGTATTGTTGCAAGTGGATGGTTGTTGATTCTTTTACGTTTTAATGATTTAAACTTGAACTGGCGGTCTTCCCCTTTAGCCACGACTTTGCCATTACACGTCACCCATTACTTCTTGTTGAAACAACAAAAAGATAGGAATTTTGTTTGCGCATGCGTCTAAGTTCGCGCGGTGAACAGACAGGAGATTTTGGCCTAGTTTTTTCCAATGACAAAATATTGTTATTTAATGCTTCGTTGGGAAATAGGGAAAGGCAGGCGAAAGTTTGGAAACAAAAAGTATAAAAATCAAGCTTTTACTATACGTAACTTTATAGATCGGAAATCTTCGGATAGCGACGGAAAATCACGAATTTTCCTGTACATTTTTGCGAAATCTGCTGTTCATCAGGTGTGGCCAGAAAAGAATTCGAAAACTTGTTTTTTTAAAAATGTTTTTAAAATAATTTTTCGAATGCGCCTAAAATTATTGGCAAGCTAACGCGGATAAAATTCTTACCTGTTGAAACAACAAGAAATAAGGATAGTGCACGCGATACTTAATTATCGAAACAACGTTTTGGAATTATAGTTGTTGGTATAGGCATTTGTGTGTAATCTGAAAAAGACCAGCACGAGTGACGTTTTCAAAGACGATCGATATTGCACGAGTCTGAAGCACGAGTGCAATTTGAAAACTTCGAAAAACTCACGAGTGTATATTTTTCCAAATTGTGCGAGAAACCATACTATTACTTATTAATAATAATAATAATAATAATATAATAATAATAATATTAATTAAATTGAAACTAAATAGTGGCAAAACGGAGCTTATATTAGTCCATTCACGCTATCATCTGATGCCTCCCTTAAATTATATCATGGTGGGAAAGGAAAAAATTGTGCCAACTGTTTCAGCAAGAAATCTGGGGGGGATTTTTGATGAGTGGATCAGATTGGGCGAACATATTAATGGTATCTGCAAGTCAGCTTACTACCATATTAGGAATATTTCAAGAATTAAGAAGTATCTACCTCGAAATTGCTTAGAAATAATTATTCATGCATTTATAACTTCAAGACTGGATTATTGTAACTCCCTGTTGTATGGTGTACCCAAATATTTGCTTCAGAAGCTTCAGAGAGTCCAAAATACTGCAGCTCGTTTACTAACTGATACTAAGAAATCGGCGCATATCACCCCAGTTCTTATCGAATTGCATTGATTACCTGTCCAATACCGTATTCAATTCAAGATTATACTTCTTGTCTACAAAGCTGTTAATGATCTTGCTCCATCGTATCTGAAGGAACTTATGCTGTGTCGTACTTCGCAGCGTACTCTTCGATCAAATGGAAATGAATTGCTCCAGATTCCTTATTCTAGACTAAAGACATACGGAGACAGATCGTTCTGTGTTGCTGGACCAAGATTGTGGAATGATTTACCTGTTCATCTTCGGATGTGTGAATCATTAACCACTTTTAAGAAGTTTCTTAAAACATATCTTTTTAACTTGTTTTTAAATAGTGTATGATGTATTCTATAGTTTTAACATTCTTAACACTAGTTTTTAAGATTGGATTTTGTATTACTGTAAAGTGCCTAGAACAGTCTTGGTTTGTGCGCTATATAAATGTTTTTTATTATTATATTATTATTAATATACATGAAAAAATTATACAGAAGCATATTCGTGGTCACTTCCAGGCACGAAACCCATGCGAAGTAAATAATTTAACCTGTCCATTTAAATGACCCAGCAACTTGATACAAGATTTGTCAGCTGTCAAAATGTGTTTTTGTTTTGCTGTTTTCGAAGTATTTCGTATTGGCAGTGTGTTTCTTTTTTGGCATTGTATTTCAATCGGAGTGGAGAACATTTTTTCATGTATATGCATGCATGCATGTATTTCAAAAGTTTTAGAACATCACTTACATCTATATTAATCATTTTTGCATTTTCGTTGTTTCTGTTGATCGGGCATCGACGTTCAGTTGATGGATGGGTCCATGTCATCTACCATTCCTTCATCTTAATTCAATCGTGTATTGTCTTTTCTTGGATGATCTAGTTGTCTTCACTTCGCATTTGTCTTCTCTTCGTACAAGCACGTAGGAAGCGCCTTCATGTAAAATTTCTTTTTCCTAAAGGATAAATAAACATTTATTTGAAACAGTTATTTTATTCAAAATGTTTGAAATAGTTTTTCGGTTTTTAATAAGAAACGATTAAAAATCGCTGGCATCATTTTTAATTTTCTTTTACCTTGATAAAACTTGTGTTACTCTCATCTTGGCGATGTTGTATAGGATCTCTTGGTTGTAGGTCTTCATCTGAAATGGAAGGATATTTCCCATCAGTAACAAAATAGATTGAATAGTTCACTATACACATGTTATAGGAAACATTTACTTATTTACTTCTAAAGATAGGAATGCTAAAATTTCTTTAAATTTTAAGTACATAAAAGTCAGGGTACAGCATATCACACAGAAATAAAGGAACAACTGAGTAACAGCGGCGGATACCGCGGGAGGCGCAAGTGATCATCTCTGTAACAATAATTTTTTAACCACGAATTTCCCAATCAAGCTATATGTTGTGTGATTTAAGGCAAAGAAGATTACATAATTGAAATTCCAGCTACAAAAGGTGGTCATATGATGTTGGCAATCAAATTCTCCCATTCCCAATATTTCGCGAAGTGCCGACCGCTATGGCTGAGTAAGAATAATAGGGTGTAGCAATCAACACGAGTATTTAAAAATATTTAAATTATTGCATAAGCATTGCACCAGCAAAACTTACATTCACTGTATCTTTGGATCGTCGTTGCTTCTGTTTTGTTGGTCGCGGTTTTTCATTTCTGTTGATGATCCATCATGCATGCTCCGCTCAATTTGCAGTGAACCACCATAAAAAAATGGGGGAATATTCGGTTAACAAGCGCAACGATAAGACTTAACGTGTTATAAAAATGCAAAATCCAGATAAAAATAAAATGCGGTGGCATACCTAATGAGTAGAATAAACATAATTCTCTTAATTGTAGAACATTAATTAATAACAGTGACAAACCGTACTTTTGCATCATCTTCGACGTCTTCTACCACTTTCTCATCTGTTTATCCCAGTCTATGCTCTCGCTTTAATTTTGTCGTCCAGTTGTTGCCTTCATATCACGTACTCTACCAAAAAATATCCAATAAAAATTTTAGGAAAATATTTAAAAAGAAATGGCAAGAGGAAATTTTACGATGTCGGGCAGACTTTTTGAACAATTGTTACTTACTGAAAAGCTAGTATCATGGGCATGCAGTCCAGCAAATATATGTGTTCACTTATACAATGTTTAAAACTGCACATAAAGTTCGCATGTCTTTGCTATTATGTATGCAAACTCGCATGATTACGTTATTGTTACACACATTAATTTAATACGGTCGCTTGAAACAACAAAAGTAAGGCATATTTCTGAAGAAAAAATCCGATACAAAACACCTTGGGGCTTGAATATATTTTCTGTATTTGTTGATACTTTTTGGAGTTGAAAAAAGTTTAGAAGTGCTTAAATTTCTTCAATAAAACGTTTTTTATCGAAATTATTCTGTAGATGGGCGGGATATGCAAATTGCTCGACAAACGTCATCATCAGAAAACCATCGGTTTATTTCTTATTGGCTGCTGAAAAATCGAAATATTCCGAAGTTCATTGACTGCAGTATATTATCTTCGGAATTTTCCGATTGCATGTTCAGCAGCCGATAAGAAATAAGCGGATGGTTTTTCTGATGATGACGTTTGTCAAGCAATTTTCATCCAGGCTATCTACAGCAAACATTCGACGAAAACTAACTTTTTGTTGAAGAAATTTAAACACTTCTAAACACTTCTAAACTTCTAAAAAGTATTAATAAATTTAGAACTTAAGGTGTTTCATATCTGAGGTTTCCCCCAGAAATTTGCAATAACTTTGGAAAATATATCGAAGGTGTTTTTTTGAGAAATTGTCGTTACTTTTGCATGTTGTTTCAAGCGACCTTATTACAGTTGATTTCACGAAACTTTGGCCGCGCCAGTTGCGAGGTTGGTTGGGAATTTGGGAACTATAAACACAAGATCATCAAGTTGATTGGAAACCGGCCAATCAAATTCGGAAGTTTCGCATCAAATTATCGAAATTCGTTATGAAATTCCGAACCAAGTTCGCAAGCAAGTTCGCAAATTGCAAACGATTTTGAGGATAAATTTTAAAAACTAAACTTATTGTATTGAACTTATTCATTTAATAATAAATAATATCATAATAATAATAATTTCAGGTTTAAAATTATAATAAGTTAAATACAATAAGTTTAGTTTTTAAAATTTACCGTCAAAATCGTTTGCAATTTGCGAACTTGGTTCGGAATTTCATAACGAATTTCGGTAATTTGATGCGAAACTTTCGAATTTGATTGGCCGGTTTCCAATCAACTTGATGATCTCGTGTTTATAATTCCCAACCAACCTCGCAATTGGCGTGGCCAACGTTTCGTGAAATCAACTGTAATGTGTGTAAATGTATTGTGTCGAAGAGTTGCCGCCAGCCTTAGGATATTACACCATATGACAATACATTGACGTAACCGTGCGAGTCTGCATTGCAAAGTCAGCCGGAAGAACTTTATGTGCATTTTAAAGTGAATACATATATTTTCTGGGTTGCTTATACTAGTATCTAAGCTATGGAAAATAATATTTGAAAAGCATATTTTTTTAACAAAAATGACGTCATTGTCGTTGCTATGGTAACCGTGACGTTTCAGTATGGCCGATGTTTTGCTTTCGAACTAATTTAAAACAACAGTGACCCCGATTTTTTATTTCGTTAAAACGTTCTCAATTCCTGAAAATAAATTAATTAGCCATCTTTTCAAAAAGGTCGCCAGTGTAGAAATTTTTTAATCACAAAAAACACGTTTTAAATTTTAAGAATCTACATTAGCAATTTTTTTAAAAGTTGTTAAATAATTATTTTCACTAATCGAACGATTAACAAAATAAAAAATTGGGTCACCGTTCTTTTTTTCGAATTAAATTAGTTTAAATCCAAAGAAAACCGTTAAATTAGTTTAAATCCAATGAGAACCGGCCATATTAAAACGTCATTGTTACCACAGCAACGACACTGACGTCAATTTTGATAAACATTTTATACTCTTCCTATTCAACAAGTAACAATTGTTAAAAATAGTCCACCCAACAACGTAAATTTTCCGGCTGAAACAACAGTAGGGAGCCACCTTAATTAAGCCAAAATATGTGCCATATTGAAACATCGTGGTCGCAAGTTTTGGGAGGCGTTTATTTCACTTAATTTTCACCCATCAACTTCAATGCAATATATCGTGTAAATTAATCATGGGCGTTCAAATTAGGGGGGCGGAAAGAAATTTGTCCGATTTTTTCGGATTGTGCCCGAGTTGTCAAAAAAATTTTCGGGAGAAACTTTCCAAAAATGTTGTCGACGGAGGTAGCCTGCTCATGGACGTTGTTGATTTCTTAGGGGGATAGCATATTTCCCTGAAATTGACAGAAATTTCCACAAAATTGATGAAATTTGTCCCATTTGTTTTATATTAGCCAATATTTAGCGACTTTGTGAAGCGATATTGCCCGACTGACTTTCGGTTTGCTGGCAACAAACTGGGGCTGCCGCCTCCATTACACTGTTACGCCCATGAAATTAATTTACCAGAGAAAAAACAACTCACCATCTGCTGTTCACTTTCTTTATAGCCATGCACGGTTTATCTTGCCTTTGATAGATTCACTACAGGGAATTAAAAAATAGCTCATTAATTATTATTTTTCAGATATATTAAATAAAATAGCGACATTTTACAGATAAATTAAAACTGTGTTGAGGGGGGGGGGGACCTGTAATATAATTTCAGGGTGTGTGTGATTTTTTTATGTTACAGGGTTATATTTAGGTGAAAATTTG
>CACRXK020000419.1:0-39505 GCA_902702795.2 Paramuricea clavata | reverse complement strand
CATAATTTTGTTAACAAAAATGACGTCATTGTTGTTGCTATAGTAAGCATGGCGTTTCAGTATGGCCGATGTTTTGCTTTTGAACTAATTTTAAAATTTTTTTATTTCGTTCTCAATTCCTGAAAATAAAGTTAATTAGCCATCTTTTCAGAAAGGTCGCCAGTGTAGAAACTTTTTAATCACAAAAAACACGTTTTAAATTTTAAAAATCTACATTAGCAATTTTTTTAAAACTTGTTAAATAATTATTTTCACTAATCGAACGATTAACAAAATAAAAAAATTGGGTCACCGTTCTTTTTTTCGAATTAAATTAGTTTAAATCCAAAGAAAACTGGCCATATTAAAACGTCATGGTTACCACAGCAACGGCACTGACGTCAATTTTAATAAACATTTTATACTTTTCCTATTCAACAAGTAACTATTGTTTAAAAAAATCCACCCAACATCGTATTTCACTTAATTTTCGTCCATCAGACATCTATCAACTTCTCAGATGGAATATATCGTGTAAATTAATTTACCAGGGGAAAAAACAACTCACCATTTTTGCTGTTCACTTTATTTAGCCATGCACGGTTTGTCTTGGCTTTGATAGATTCACTACAGGGAATTAAAAATAGTTCATTAATTACTATTTTTAGATATATTAAATAAAATAGCGACATTTTACAGATAAATTAAGGGGGGGGGGGGGGACCTGTAATATAATTTCAGGGTGTGTGTGATTTTTTTTATGTTACAGGGTTATATTTAGGTGAAAATTTGCAATCGACGACTGCTGTATCAATTTGATAATAATCATCATGTTATAATATTGAAATGTATGCAATGAACGTATTTTTAGGTAACATTTTTTTAAGAAAAATAGAATAAAATATTAAATGAGTTAGTAAAAAGTAAAACAAATAAAGCATAATAGCTTTATACATTAAGAGTAGTTATATAATAACTTACAGGGTAACACATATAACATATTGTTGCCTTTGAACACCAATGAACCAGTTTCGTTTCATTTTCTTGATTGGAGAAGAAGACGTCCGCCATCTTGTCTTTGACCACCATGATTTAACTTTGAAATTTCTCAATAATTTCTTCATCATTTCTCTTCCAATTTGGCCCAAAATTTAACAAAACGTCCATTATGGTCTCGTCGCAATTTCTGTAGCATTTAGTTGACTTATTTCTTTTTATTTTGGCAGAAAATAAAGAATTTTGGCGTGGTTTTCAGATGTTTCGTTCCTCGAAGCCATGCTGTAACTGACGTCACAAAGCATTGATTCATGGTATATATATCCCGTATGTACAAAATTGAAGTTTCTGTATTCCTGTTTACGAAGCTTTAAAGCTTAATTTCTATCTTAAATTGAGGGTTTTTAGCCACAACTTTCAACTCAGATATTTCTTATACTTTCTCTTTTATATTTCATTTTTTGTTTCGCTCAAAAAACGCTCCTGAAGAGCGTTTGGGCGTGTTTTTTTTTATTTGCATGCTAATGAGTGCGGAAAGACATGTCCGATTTGTCGGTTGTGTTTAACTTTTCCTCCGTGGCCGAA
The DNA here is from genome assembly GCA_902702795.2 of Paramuricea clavata. Classification (NCBI taxonomy): domain Eukaryota; kingdom Metazoa; phylum Cnidaria; class Anthozoa; order Malacalcyonacea; family Plexauridae; genus Paramuricea; species Paramuricea clavata. The sequence continues at coordinate 37,945 of CACRXK020000419.1, read as the reverse complement.
TGGTAACGGCAACTGTATTGGGAAAAGCCACGCCCTTTGGCGTTTGCTCTGGATCGTCCCTCGCTTGGGACAACACAGGGACGAACCTAAAGGGTGTGAGTGACTCTCGAAAACAGTTGCCGGTACCGATAGGCTACTGAAGGAACGTTTAAACCTGCAGTAAATTTCTTCTACTTAATCATTTACCTTATGCTTGCCAGCCGGGGACCTGCATTTCAGGGGCCACCCAAAACAACAAGCTGCCGTGCAAGAAGGGCAATACAATTGCAGTGTAACACTACAACTGTACTGTCCTTCGTGCACGACAGCGAGTCGTTTTGGGCTAAACAACTAGATTTGTAGGACAAATCTGGTCGTTTTCCAAAAAACGACTAGATTTGTCGTACTATATAGGGCCGATTTCGTTGCAATGATTGTGGTGCACTATATTTTTTTGCTTCTGCGCAGTCGTATCTTGTTGAATAAAGTTGTATATGGTACTGAAAATTTGTCCTTGAAAGGACCACGTATTCTTGCGTGGTTCCGGGTTGGATTCCCAGAGCATTTTATGTACTTATATACAACTTTCTTAGCGCAACTCCATGCAAGCTATGGAGAAGCTTATGATGTAAGTTATCATGGCCGACATACCAATGACAGTACTTTTATATCGAAGATGGAATGTATAATAAACCGCAAGGTTTCTTACTGTACCAGGAATTGACCGAATACTGTTGTAATCACCCAGTCACAACAACGTAAAAGTTATGGCTGTTTCTTCCACATGCAACGAAGCTTTAAATGACATTGTCAACAGTGTCTTCGATAGAAGTAATTTATGAGGCATTCGGTTTAAGATTCCCAGAGCATTTTATGTCCATATACACAGCTACAATAGTACAACTCCATGTATACCATTTCGCAACTTACGATACAACTTATTACGGACGATAAACTACAAACTACAAACTTGAAGATAAACTACAAACTTGAAGCTACAAGGTTTAATCTTTGGATAGGAGGATAAGATAATATTCCGGAGCATGTTTCATGTGATATCTAACCGTGACAAATTACAATACTTGAGTTTTCGAGCATGTATAATCTTTAAAAGTACGGTAAAGCTAGACTATACAGGTATAGTTAAATTTCAATATGAACACTCATTTTACTCGAAGCGTTATAACTAAACGCCTCGAATAAAATGAGTGTTCATATTGAAATTTAACTATACCTATATAGTATAGCTTTACTTTAAAGACAATATTATACATGGAGTAAACTACGGTGTAATGTGTATCTAAGGCTTTTATGAGACATTTGAGTTTATAAGCATCTGGAGTAAAACGAGTGTTCAGTTTGAAATTTAGATAGGTCCAACTTTACTTTTATACAGAGTTTGCGGTAAACGGCCTCCGGCATATACTCGAAAACTCAAGTATTCTAATTTGCGCCGATTAAATATAACACAAAACATGCTCCGAATTACTATTTTATCGTTCTACCCAAAGATTAAACCTTGTAGCTTCATTCACACTTCGTTCTCAAGTATTAGTTTATCGTCCGTATAATTAATTGTATCGTAAGTTGCGAAATGGTATACATGGAGTTGAACTACGAGTGTTCATATTGAAATTTAACTATACCTGTATAGTCTAGCTTTACCGTACTTTTAAAGATTTACATGCTCGAAAACTCAAGTTTGTAATTTGTCACGGATCAATATCACATGAAACATGCTCCGGAATATTATCTTATCCTCCTATCCAAAGATTAAACCTTGTAGCTTCATGCAAACTTCGTTCTCAATTATTAGTTTATCGTCCGTAATAAGTTGTATCGTAAGTTGCGAAATGGTATACATAGAGTTGTACTATTGTAGCTGTGTATAGGACATAAAATGCTCTGGGAATCTTAAACCGAATGCCTCATAAATGACATCTATCGAGGACAACTGTTGACAATGTCATTTAAAGCTTCGTTGCATGTGGAAGAAACAGCCATAACTTTTACGTTGTTGTGACTGGGTGATTACAACAGTATTCGGTCAATTCCTGGTACAGTAACAGTAACAAACCTTGCGGTTTATTATACATTTCATCTTCTATATAAAACTACTGTCATTGGTATGTCGGCCATGATAACTTACATCATAAGCTTCTCCATAGCTTGCATGGAGTTGCGCTAAGAAAGTTGTATATAAGTACATAAAATGCTCTGGGAATCTAACCCGGAACCACGCAAGAATACATGGTCCTTTCAAGGACAAATTTTGAGTACCATATACAACTTTATTCAACAAGATACGACTGCGCAGAAGCAAGAAAATATAGTGCACCACAATCATTGCAACGAAATCGGCCCTATATAGTACGACAAATCTAGTCGTTTTTTGGAAAACGACTAGATTTGTCCTACAAATCTAGTTGTTTAGCCCAAAACGACTCGCTGTCGTGCACGAAGGACAGTACAGTTGTAGTGTTACACTGCAATTGTATTGCCCTTCTTGCACGGCAGCTTGTTGTTTTGGGTGGCCCCCGAAATGCAGGTCCCCGGCTGGCAAGCATAAGGTAAATGATTAAGTAGAAGAAATTTACTGCAGGTTTAAACGTTCCTTCAGTAGCCTATCGGTACCGGCAACTGTTTTCGAGAGTCACTCACACCCTTTAGGTTCGTCCCTGTGTTGTCGCAAGCGAGGGACGATCCACAGCAAACACCAAAGGGCGTGGCTTTTCACAATACAGTTGCCGTTACCATTCGGCCACGGAGGAAAAGTTAAACTCAACCGACAAATCGGACATGTCTTTCCGCACTCATTAGCATGCAAATAAAAAAAACACGCCCAAACGCTCTTCAGGAGCGTTTTTTGAGCGAAATAAAAAATGAAATATAAAGGAAAGAAGTATAAGAAATATCTGAGTTGAAAGTTGTGGCTAAAAACCCTCAATTTAAGATAGAAATTAAGCTTTAAAGCTTCGTAAACAGGAATACAGAAACTTCAATTTTGTACATACGGGATATATATACCATGAATCAATGCTTTGTGACGTCAGTTACAGCATGGCTTCGAGGAACGAAACATCTGAAAACCACGCCAAAATTCTTTATTTTCTGCCAAAATAAAAAGAAATAAGTCAATTAAATGCTACAGAAATTGCGACGAGACCATAATGGACGTTTTGTTAAATTTTGGGCCAAATTGGAAGAGAAATGATGAAGAAATTATTGAGAAATTTCAAAGTTGAATCATGGTGGTCAAAGACAAGATGGCGGACGTCTTCTTCTCCAATCAAGAAAATGAAACGAAACTGCTTCAATGGTGTTCAAAGTCAACAATATGTTATATGTGTTACCTTGTAAGTTATTATATAACTACTCTTAATGTATTAAGCTATTACGTTTTACTTATTTTACTTTTTACTAACTCATTTAACATTTTATCCTTTTTTTTTCTTTAAAAATGTTACCTAAAAATACGTTCATTGCATACATTTCAATATAATAACATGATAATTATTATCAAATTGATAGAGTAGTCGTCCATTGCAAATTTTCACCTAAATATAACCCTGTAACATAAAAAATTCACACACCCACCCTGAAATTATATTACAGGTCCCCCCATGCACAACAACGCCTTAATTTATCTGTAAAATGTCGCTATTTTATTGAATATATCTAAAAATAGTAATTAATGAGCTATTTTTAATTTCCTGTAGTGAATCTATCAAAGCCAAGACAAACCGTGCATGGCTAAATAAAGTGAACAGCAAAAATGGTGAGTTGTTTTTTCCCCTGGTAAATTAATTTACACGATATATTCCATCTGAGAAGTTGATAGATGTCTGATAGATGAAAATTAAGTGAAATAAACGCCTCCCAAAACTTTTGTTGCCATGGCGACGATGACGTTTCAATATGGCACATATTTTGGCTTAAGGTGGCTCCCTACTGTTTTTTCAGCCGGAAAATTTACGATGTTGGGTGGATTTTTTTAAACAATTGTTACTTGTTGAATAGGAAAAGTATAAAATGTTTATTAAAATTGACGTCAGTGCCGTTGCTGTGGTAACCATGACGTTTTAATATGGCCAGTTTTCTTTGGATTTAAACTAATTTAATTCGAAAAAAAGAACGGTGACCCAATTTTTTTATTTTGTTAATCGTTCGATTAGTGAAAATAATTATTTAACAAGTTTTAAAAAAATTGCTAATGTAGATTTTTAAAATTTAAAACGTGTTTTTTGTGATTAAAAAGTTTCTACACTGGCGACCTTTCTCAAAAGATGGCTAATTCATTTATTTTCAGGAATTAAGAACGTTTTAACGAAATAAAAAAATTTTTAAAATTAGTTCAAAAGCAAAACATCGGCCATACTGAAACGCCATGCTTACTATAGCAACAACAATGACGTCATTTTTGTTAAAAAAATTATGCTCTTCAAAAATTATTTTCAATAGTTTAGATACTAGTATAAGCAACCCAGAAAATATATGTACTCACTTAAAAATGCCTTAAAAAATTTAAAAATGCGCATAAAGTTCGTCTGACTTTGCAATGCAGACTCGTACGGTTACGTCAATGTATTGTCATATGGTATAATATCCTAAGCTGGCAACTCTTCGACACAATACCCAGGTGATCTCGTGTTCGTATTTTACCCAATCAGCGCTCAGAAAGGGTTGTCCGAATAGAAATCCATTTTGATCTATTCAGTCAATTATATCTTTTGTTATTCTCTATGAAACTAGTTGAAATTTTGTAATTATGTTTGGCTATGTGAACTATAGCTCTGACAAAAATATGGAATCGAAATAAAGTATATTACAGGAGATATTCAGTTGTTTTAATCATAAAATGGATTTCTATTTGACAACTAGTGCCAGTACTTTTCCGCGTATCAAGATCATCTGGACATTTACACACCACATTAATAAGGTCGCTTGAATCAACGAAAATTTCTGGAGAAAAAACACCTTCGATATATTTTCCAAAGTTATTGCAAATTTCTGGGGAAAAACTCCTATGATATGAAACACCTTTCTAAATTTATTAATACTTTTTAGAGTTGAAAAAAGTTTAGAAGTGTTTAAATTTCTTCAACAAAAAGTTAGTTTTCATCGAAAGTTTGCTGTAGATATCCTGGATGAAAATTGCTTGACAAACGTCATCATCAGAAAAACCATTGGCCTATTTCTTATCGGCTGCTGAACAATCGGAAAATTCCGAAGATAATATACTGCAGTCAATGGACTTCGGAATTTTTCGATTTTTCAGCAGCCAATAGGAAATAAACCGATGGTTTTCCGATGATGACGTTTGTCAAGCAATTTGCATATCCTGCCCATCTACAGCATAATTTCGATAAAAAAAGTTTTATTGAAGAAATTGAAGCACTTTAAAACTTTTTCAACTCCAAAAAGTATCAACAAATACAGAAAGTATGTCCAAGCCCCAAGGTGTTTTGTATCGGATTTTTTTCTTCACAAATATGCATTACTTTTGTTGTTTCAAACGACCGTATTAAATGGATTAAGAGCCAATTTTTTTCAATGTCACGTATTTGCAATGAAAAGTGTTCAAAACCTAAAATCTTTTTGGCGTTCCTCTCAAAATTACTTTGTTTTAGCTTTATTCTCTAGTTTATACAGTTAGCTACCTTTTTAAATGCATCTGCCGGTTGAGAAACATAAAATAATAGTTAAAAATTGTCAATTAAAATACAATTATCAATGATGCTTTAAAATTGACGCCATATTTGCAGCCATATAAGCAAAACTTACTGAACTTCAGACATCATTTTCTCTTTGGCGTGTCATCTAAAATCTCTTCGTTTTAGCATTATGTTACAGATAAAGTACTAAACATACTTTTTAAGTTCGTTTGCCGATTGAGAAACGTATCGAAAAAGAAAAATTTTGAATTTAGTCATAACCACAAGTGGTATATTATACGCATTAGTTTTGAGCGCGTGTTACGCAACATACAAAAAAATCTCCTCTTAATGTGTGTAACAATGACGTAATCATGCGAGTCTGCATACATAATAGCAAAGACATGCGAACTTTATGCGCATTTTTAAACATTGTAAGTGAACACATATATTTGCTGGATTACATGCCCATGATACTAGCTTTTCACCAAGTAACAATTGTTCAAAAAGTCTGCCCTACATCGTAAAATTTCCTCTTGCCATTTCTTTTTAAATATTTTCCTAAAATTTTTATTGGATATTTTTTGGTAGAGTACGTGATATGAAGGCAACAACTGGACGACACAATTAAAGCGCAGCAAAGAGGAACAAGCAGATGAGAAAGTAGTAGAAGACGTCGAAGATAATGCAAAAGTACGGTTTGTGTACTGTTATTAATGTTCTACAATATATTAAGAGAATTATATTTATTTTTTACTCATTAGGTATGCCACCGCATTTTATTTTCACACGGATTTTGTATTTTTATAACACGTTAAGTCATATCGTTGCATGCGCTTTTTAACAGAATTTTTTCCCCTTTTTTATGGTGGTTCACTGTAAATTGAGCGGAGCATGCATGATGGATCATCAACAGAAATGAAAAACCGCGAGCAACAAAACAGAAGCAACGACGATGCAAAGATACAGTGAATGTAAGTTTTGCTGGTGCAATGTTTATGCAATAATTTAAATATTTTTAAATATACTCATGTCGATTGCTACACCCTATTATTCTTACTCAGCCGTAGCGGACGCGCCGTGAAATATTGGGAATGGGGGAATTTGATTGCCAACATCACATGACCCACCTTCTGTAGCTGGAATCTCAATTATGTAATCTTCTTTGCCTTAAATCACACAACATATAGCTTGATTGAAAAATTCGTGGTTAAAAAATTATTGTTACAGAGGTGATCACTTGCGCCTCCCGCGGTATCCGCCGCTGTTACTCAGTTGTTCCTTTATTTCTGTGTGATATGCTACACCCAGACTTTTATGTACTTAAAATTTAAAGAAATTTTAGCATTCCAGGAATCTTTAAAAGTGTATAAGTAAATGTTTCCTATAACATGTGTAGTGAAATATTCAATCTATTTTGTTACTGATGGAAAATATCCTTTCATTTCAGATGAAGACCTACAACCAACAGATCCGACAACATCGCCAAGATGAGAGTAACACAAGTTTTATCAAGGTAAGAGAAAATTAAAAATGATGCCAGCGATTTTTAACCGAAAAACTATTTCAAAAATTTTGAATAAAATAACCGTTTCAAATAAATGTTTATTTATCCTTCACTAGAAAAAGAAATTTTACATCAAGCCGCTTCCTACGAGCTTGTACGGAGAGAAGACAAATGCGAAGAAAACTAGATCATCCAAGAGAAGACAATACACGATTGAATTGCCAGATGAAGGAATGGTAGATGACATGGATCCATCAACAGAACGTCGATGCCCGATCAACAGAAACAACGAAAATACAAAACTGATTAATATAGATGTAAGTGATGTTATAAAACTTTTGAAATACATGCAAAGAATTTTATCCGCGCTGCCGCTGGTCGATAATTTTAGGCGCATTCGAAAAATTATTTTAAAAACATTTTTAAAACAACAAGTTTCCGAGTTCTTTTCTGGCCGAACCTGGTGAACAGCAGATTTCGCAAAAATGTACTGGACCTTTTTTCGTTCGTAAAATTCGTGATTTTCCGTCGCAATCCGAAGATTTCCGATTTATAAAGTTACGTAGAAGCTTGATTTTTATACTTTTTGTTTCCGAACCTTTCGCGTACCTTTCCCTGCTTCCCAACGAAGCATTAAATAACAATATTTTGTCATTGGAAAAAACTAGGCCAAAAAACAAATAAAACGTTCAAAAATCAAATGTTACGTTTACCCTCCCCAGATCTCCTGTCCGTTGACCGCGCGAATTTTGACGCATGCGCAAACAAAATTCCTATATTTCTGTTGTATCAACAAGAAGTAATGGGTGACCGTGTGATGGCAAGGTCGTGGCTAAAGGGATGGACTAGAAACATGTTTTCAAAATGGCCGCCAGTTTTTAAGATCATTAAAACGTAAAAGAATCGCCACTGGCACCTTGACCTTCTATTTTAAATTTCCGTGCTTTTTCACACGAGAAGATTGGGTCCCACGCGCTTTATGGGCGATCTGGAGGATGGCAAATGCATGTGATGTAATACTTAACAAATACTAGCCCAAAATTAACCAAAAGTTGCCAAAACCAACTGAGTAAAGGGCCTAGCTAGATCTAGGCTATCATCGCCATTATCTGCCTGATTCCTAGGTGCTAATAAAAAGATTTCATGCGAGTCACTATATGAACGGTTTACATGAAGTAGTGCGTACATCATAAGCGCGCAAAGGAGGATGGGATATGAGCGTTCTTATTTGAGCGTTGTTAGTCGCGACCATTGGTCGCGACGCACTACTTCATGTAAACCATTCGTATACTGACTCGCATGAAATCTTTTTATTAGCGCCTGGGGATGAGGCAGCGACATTATTACATCAATATATCATGTTCTAAATGATCAATTAATATTACATGCACGCAATTCCAAATTGTTATTATGGGACAATAAATGCCGTTGAATTGGGGCCGAAGCCTAAAATGTCGAGGCAATTTTTTGTCTGCGATAATTTGGTAAAATTGTGAGGACTGAATAGTCTGATAAAAAAATCCTGGCAATATTACTCGAGCCTTTTAATAACATGATTCACTCTATTTCATGGACTCATGGATACTTTTTTAATTTCAAAAGGCGATGTGATGAAAGAGATGATGAAAAGACCAGAAAGAGCCACTCGCGAATGGCATGGAGCCAAGAAAAGAATGACGATCGCAACAATCGGAAACCACAATATCAGCTAATATGAAAGTAGCAAAAAATTTTACCAATGTAAGTTAGTTAAAGACAAAATACTTATTTAAAGATCAAAGGGGATTCAAGTGAATACAATGAGTTTCTCATTGAAAAATTTGAAATTAAACATGCTACGAGTTTGGCGAATTTTTCGACTTTGTTTTCCAATTTTTGGAGTATAGAAATAATATATTGCCCTCAAAATTAGGTCAAACGTTTGGGTAAAAATTTCAAAAATGCGATAACGCAGTGTTTTTGCGACGATCTAGAGTCTGTATGGTAAGATATCATTTCATAAAAGTTTTTTGAAAACAACAAAAAAGTTTCCAAAATTGATGGTAGAGAGGACTGTTTGTATAAAAAAGATCGAAGCAACAATACCTTAAAAGCACGAAATCTTGCCTGGAATATTTTCGATTGTATTCTTTTCTGAAAACAAAATATTAATCCGCGTCACCCATAGTTAATGTTAAAATAAACATAGCTTGGAGTATATAGCACCAAGCATTGTTGGTGTTGACAATAAAATCACTGTCAGATCATGTTTATATCCTGTTAACTATGGGATAAGTCTATATTCACAATTAAAAAAACATACGATGAAAACAAGCAACCAGGGCTATTTCAAGCGTTAAAAAGTTAAGAATTGGTGGATTATTTTTCGTGTGTTTAATTCCCATGGGAATATACTATACTTTGTTTTTATGCTAATTTTTTAATTTTCCGCAAGCAAAAGGTATTTGGCAATTTTATTTTTTCCGTATTTTCAATTCCCAGGGGAATATGCTATGCTTTGTTTTCATGTTGATGTTGATTTCATAGTGGAAATTTGAATTTATAATGAATCCTCTTTGATTAAATATGATAAGTATCTTGTTACTCGAGAGCAGCTGCGACGTGCCATGCAAATGACATCAAGGCGTTCCGGTTAAATGAGTATGAGAATTGCGGTTAAGTCTGTTTCGATCTGTTTGAACTACATAGGCAAACAGTAATTTTCGTTTGGATTTTAAACTCCTATGAAAAAGTTTTGAAAATAATTATATGCATTCTCATGCTTATTTAATCAAGCTTTTCATTTAGGTAAGTTTAAGGTTTGTATTTATTTCGGACCAGTTAACAAAACTCAAGCCCATGCCCTTTCAGTTAAGATTTTACCTTTCGAACCAGAATCCAAAACTCAGTCTAAGTGGGTTATAGGATAGCTAGTGATAACGTAATTTATCTTTTTATTTTGCTTTTCTGTTTATAACGTAATTTATTAGCTAAATGTATGGAGTGCGAGAGTGTGCGCCGTGTGTATAGGATGCATGGGGTTAGGTTAAACTGAAGGAATTAAAATTTTGACAGCAATATTTAGAAAATATATCTTTTCTGAACAAAAGGACTAATTTCCAAACATCACCAAAATTTGTCGAGTTTCGTTATTTAAACTAAAATTATAGTCTGCTAGTAAAGCTTTCATATTTTGAGGTTTCGTATATTTTCTATGTAAATTTCATGAATAGAGGCAAGTAAGAAACTCACCTGTTTGTATACGCGGTCTTTCTTAATCGTCAACTTTAAGTTATCTGTTTACGTTTGGCCTAAAATACCGATTAATTAAATTAATTATGTATACATTACCGAAATTTTAATTCCTTCAGTTTTAAGGGTGGGCAGTCGGGCTGGTGGCAGGTTGGGCAGTTGTGAGTGTCTGTGTGATGGTGAGGAAAGCGGAAGTTACGAATGGAATGCAGGTAGCTTAGGACCGAGGCAGACAGCTTAGGACTGAGGCAGGTAGGCAGTTGGTAGGAATCAGTGGGGGGCACTTGTCATTTCGGCCATGGGATTCAAAATTTGCATATCGAGTATTTGTTACTAATGCTTGTTGTTTTACATTTACCAGGTATGCGCGTGGCTGCTCTCAAGAGAAAATCGACTTAGCAATTTGCATTATTTTGCATTTGCAAGGTTGGTCTTCTCTTCGCTACCCCGGCTGGCTCTCCGAGTGCTACCTCTACTTTAAGTAGAAGCACTTCTACTATATAGTAGAAGTACTTCTGCTTGAAGTAGAAGCAGTACTTGGGGAGCCGGCCGGGGTAGGGGGATTTTTTTTATTTTTTTTTTTCAATTCCCATGGGAATTGAATTTTTAATTAAAAAGGAGTCTCTTGTATAATTAATGAACAATTTATTGAAAAGAATTTGTAAAGTTTACAATTTGAATAACAATAAAAAGAGAACAACCACTGCATACTTATTTAAATAACAATAGAAGAAAACAGAACATGGCATAAAGAGAACAATTAACATTGTATTCAACACAAGTGAATAAGCACAAGTGAAAACACAACATTAAAAACTTGTTTGCCCGCAAATTAACATTAAAAAGTTAATTCTTGAGGCAACAAGAGAACCTGGTCTTTTCAAGATAAATGTTTATACTTCAAATATTGTAAAACAACTCTAATGATAAATTTTACAAGTCTGACGGAGAAATCCAAAGGCGTATTAAAACACCACGTTGTTTTACCAAGAAAATATATGGCTCAAAGACGAAGTAAATCGAACATGCTTTATACTTTTTTTAATACAACCAACATTTCTTTCAAGTGCCAAAACAAGAAATATTTGAGAATTTGAAATTATCTTGCAGTCTTTCGGAGCCATATATCTTTGAGCGTCGTTTTTAGCCTGACAACTTTGAATTGATTATACATAATGTTAATACTAATTCAAGTGATGAAAATGCAGTTCAACAAAATTTTAAAAGAGGTTATTTCTCCAATTCGGATTGATTTTTCAAACAAAATTCAGTTTCAATTTGCTTTGCTTAAGAAAATGGTACATTTTTCGTCCTCAACAAATAATGATAGACATTGATCTACTACTTTACAAACAAACATCTCCTAACAACTTAGGGAAAAGTTGTCCTGTTTTATATTATCTATATATTTTAAAAAATACTTCAGGAAATATTTTTGATGTAAAACATGTAGCGACCATGTACAGAAACACCCCAAAATATGGTTTATAACCAAACTTCCAAATTTTCATAAAATATTTTCTTATTTTTTTTTCACTTTTATTTATATTGGTCAAAATAAAAAATTTTCAATTGGAAAAGAGCTTACGGTTTTGCATAATGAAAAACAGGAAATAAGTTTTGGGTATACTTTGCTAACTCAAAAGTAGACAAACAGTTTTGCTCAAAGTCCTCAATGTTCAATCAGTTTCCATAAACATCCTAAGAATCTCTCTCTTAACTTGTAAACAAAATATTATATTGCATTTTCATCAATTTCTAGTATCAACAGCAAACCAAACACAAACATCAAAAGACATATACAGTAGTAGCAGTTGTCAATTCAACATATGAAATTTCATTGGAAGTCACAAAGATTGAGTTTTCATTAATTTTGGGCAGCATTCTTGTCAGGTTAAAACAGACCTTTTTGAAGTATAAACTTACCTTTGCATACTCGTTGAAAAGACCATGTTCGAGTGCCATGTAAACCTGTTTGCTTATATTATTATTATGACTAAATATAACACACCATTACAAAGTGGAACTATTTGAAAAGAATGTTGAACTGAAGCAAGAGAAATATATGTAACAACTAACAAATGAAAACTAACAAATTATTTTTAATTGCCAAACAATTATTAACCACAACGAACCAATAAAATTTTTTAAAAATCTTAGTATCTAAACCAAAGTACGAAATTAATTGATTGAATCTGATTCGAAATAAAATATGCTTAAAAAAATTCACACTTAAATAAGTATGTCAGATTATTTAAATAAAAATACAATTTTAAAATAGAATTGAATTTTGATTCAAATCTTATCAAATTATGCGTTGATTAACACATAGCACAAAGAACTGTCGATCTTATCTTCAGCCTCAATATTCCGAAAGTATTGGATTGCTTTACCAAACAATTAATATATATTTTTGAATTCGATTGTTTTTCTTCCCTACAATACAAAACATATTCCAAAGAACATCATCCTGTAGTCTGGTTGTGGTTTTCCTTGCCATGCATGATAATCAATTTTATTTTATTTTCTCTATCTCACATTACTCCCCAAATTAAGTATAGTTTGCTGCTTCAGTTCATGCATATTCAAATAAATTCCACTTTGTAATGAAGTAAAGGCAATATCCAAGCTTATCTCGACTTTAACTGTTTGTTTTAAAGTTGGGAAAGTTATTTTTAAAATCACAAAGTTTGTTCTGAAAATCTGTTCTGAAATTCAAATTTCGTCAAAAACCACAATGTGGTTGGCACAAGAATAAAAACAACTGAAGAACACAACCCTCCTATAACTCAGTACTGTATAGAACTGCCTTGTTCCTCAACAAATCCATTTTATTTGTGTCCAGGAATAATCAAACTCATGTATTAAGAGTCTGCTGGGATAAACAAGACAGGACAATTAAACAACGAGGCAGTTCTAACAGTGCTAATTTTAAAAGTATTGTATACTTCAATTGATCATTAATTGCTTTTTGTAAGATTTAATATATGAAGACTCAAAATAACATCCAGAATCAACATCAAATGAAACATTGTGATTTTTAGATGAACTTTCCAAACTTTCAACAAACACTGAAAGTCCACTTAAACAAGAGAAGATTGAGATGGAACATAAGTTTAAAAACCATTTCAATCTTCTCAATGTTTAACTGATGTAACAAGGCCAAATACTGACAAACTTTTCATTTTTTATATTTGACAAAAACATTGGAAATATGTAGAAAAAAAACTATATTCTCAGATAGAACACAGATAAACACAAATTTATATATTCTGCACTTTAAGACTTAGCTATTAATGTCAAACAGAAAAAATGCATGTCCAAACCAAATCATTACTGTTAAATCACATTTTTGACAGTTTGTCATTTTCTGGCTTGCTCATAAAATGCTTATGCTTTGAAAATTATAGAGTTTCTGTGATCAGTGGCAACCGTGGATAGTGATGTAATAATAGAATAAAAAGAGTGCAATTATTGCGCATTCACCATATTTAGGTGCAAAGATTGTGCTCATTATTTTTGTTGTATTTTGTGTCATAAGTAACATGGTCATGCTATTTTTGCAACATTCTGCTGGAATTTTTGAAACTATTGATCACAGGCAATCATATAATGTTCAAAACATTGCATGTAAGATAAGACAGGAAAATATTAAGACCTTTTATATACTTTCCAATGACAGTGTTCATTTTTGTGATCAATAACACTTCAGCCGACAACTTGATCCGAGACATTCTTTCGAGACATTCTTTGAAATTGCAACACACATCTAGAAAATTTAAAAAATTTACTATTGAGAACATGAAACAAATTCATATATTACAAAGAAAATTGTCCAAGAAATACAAAATTGGAGGTTAGAAATAATTAGCAGAAAAATCAGTGGGGTAGTGTAGTTATGTATATTTATTCTTGCATGTTTTATATAGTATAAAGGCCTGTAAAATCAGTATTTACGTTGTCCATTTTGCAGTCCGTAATATGTCGTGTTTTAGTGTTAGATGGATGGACTTAGTATGGGATTCTAGTTCTGTTGTCCAATCCTTCAATCATAGCTGTATGTGTATTTTTTATATAATATGATTGTAAAGTTAATAAAAAAAAAAAAATTTAAAAATTTACCTCTTATTCAGGATCTTAGACTGTCATGTGAGTCCATTTTTCATAATCATGAGGTCTTGTGACATTCTTGGAACTTGCACTGTACATCTACAAAAATTTATGAGAATTTTATTGAGGGTGTGAATAGCTTGGCTAGTGAGATGAAAATCACAATATGAACATCAGAGTCTGAAACAAAAATGTCAAGCCAAAAAATATTTGAAGAAAATTATTCGACATTCCTATCCTGATTTTTCAGGAAATAAAACAGGTTTCATTTCACCACATATTTTTGTAATGTTCAATATTTATCCAAAAAATGCCGACCAATTGGAAATGCTGTACTGGTAAATCAAATTAATATGCTTTTAAATTTAACAAATACTGTCCTTTTTATTTTTTAGCATTCTCTAAATCCTTGCCAGCCTTAGGACTATTTGGTATACCGGTATACTAAAAATATCGGTATTAAATCAATATCGGTATATCGGTACCGGATATTCAACCATACCGATATTTCCAATATACCGAAAATTTCCGATATACTGGAATTTTTCGGTATACCGTGTTAAATTTATCGACTATATGGCGAAACCATAACCTTTATTTTACTACTGAATGGCAATTCAAAGAACTTTCTACTGCAATGATTTAGAATTTCCACTTCAGTGAGATTTTACACTGCGTATGTGTCGTTCGAAACATGTTCGAAACAGCTTCAAAATGATCGTTTTCCCTTTTAGAATTACTCAAAATTTCTTTCAGGAAAACCGGTATACCGATAATATTGGTATAATTTTTTCGGTATACCGATACCGAAAATTTCTCATACTGAACATTCCTAGCAAGCCTATGTCGAAAGAAAGCTTTAAAAGGGGGAGGGGGTGAGTAGGTTTTTGGACCGTTGGATTTCACAGAAAAGAATTGTTCGGATTTCGGATCTGGCAAATATTTTACACAGATTTGTGGATCTTATTAATACAATAGATTGCGGATTTATCTAATATTTTGGCTTGGATAATTGTGGATTAATTAGCTTGCAATTTAGTTTGAATCCTGGATTGTGACTTCATAGTAGAGCTTTTAGCGGATTCAAATTTAGACAAGACCATTGTTGGATCGCGGATTTTGCTTCAAATTTGGGCGGATTTGTATACCCCTATTCATCCCCCCCCTCCCCCCCCTTTAAACTGCTACTACAAGTGCATATTTTTGAGTCTGAAGTAGATGTCTTCAAAAGAACAATCTTCTTTTCAAACCACCCTCAGCCTACAAACTTTAAATTCATCTTACTAGCATACTTATCAAATACATTGTATAAAAACACAATATTGTTAAAATCAAGCTGATGAAATATTCGTCCCACCATAATATAAAAATTTTCAGCAAGAACTCCGAGATAAGACCTTTTTTCGACAACTTAAACAATTCTAGATCTTAGTCTTTTTACTCACTTGGTCAACAATTATGAATTAAAACACGGTTTAAAGTTCGACAATCGCCCATAAAGCGAACCACGTGCAAAGCAAAAGCACAAACTTTATGTCGAAATATCACATTAAGTTCGGGCTCGATGTCCTAAATTTCCATCTATATTGGCAATCTAAGTACTCTACTACAAGGATTGATATTAAATAAAGCATATTACCTTCCAATAAAGGTAAGTTTGATAAGTTTTCCGTTTTCCTCAATTTTTCTTTCCTGCTTCTTCTACGCGGTAAAAAAATTAAAATTCGGAAATGCCCCGGGTACTCCCGTCGGGATCTCGGTACTGTACGATGCAATTCGACAAATTCCGAGCTATTGTGAAATGACGAGGGGGGGGAGGGGGGGGGGTCTGAATAGTGAATCGGCCACGGGAAATGCGGGAATGGGAAATGCGGGAATGGGGAAGCAGAAACACGTTTTATAAACTTATGACACGCATTAAAACGTTAAACGACTTACAGTAAACGTATTGTTGTACTCGTGTTTTTAAATTGATATTTTTCTGGAATTTCTTACTTGATCTTTCCAGAATGAAGCATAGTTGTCTTTGACGTTTTTTTTATGAAAGAGTCTATAATCGTGTCTTTAGTAAAATCAAAAAATTGGTGTGGTATATATTCGATTTGCTGTTAAAATTTAAAAAAGTCAAAATTTTTACGACAAATTATCCGAAATATGTGGCGATGGGGGAAGGGCAAAATCCTTCATTTTGCAAACAAGATGTTCTCAGCAGGGGGGGACGACACTCCCCTAGCGATGGTCCCGTTTCTCACTCTGCAGGCTGCTGAATGACCATCTGCAGATCGATAACTAGTCAAGTGACACCCATTTGTCAAGTATTTTAATTTAATACAATAATTCAAACTTGCAGTCTTTGTACAAACAACACAAATGAAAACAATTAGTCAGTTCTATCTTAATAGTTTTAAATCTTCTCCAGTTACTAACGCAACGTAAGCAATGTTTGTGCAGCATCCATTGGGTGGCCATTGCTGAGCATAGGCACAACTTCTAGTGGTAGGAAACTATCACCAGAAAATGGTGGAAGCCGAGCGTCTTGTGCAAGGCTGACGGCAAACCCAGGTGGGGTGTAATAGACAGGCTGTGTCTGAATGTGGTTTAGTGAGAGGATATCCTTATCGGGAACAGTAGATGGGAAGAAGTTTGTTGCCATGGAGATAGATGGCGACCGCGGATGGAGGAAACTCGGGGTGGTTGGCAGTTGTAAGGGGTTGACGTGTGAGAATCGTAGCGGACTGACAGGGCACCATTGGTTGGCAGTCGAGCACTGTAGTTGGTTGTCTAGCAGTTCTGAACCACAGACTGCTCTCCAGGCCTCCTCTTGGTACTGCTGCATGTCATTTAACTCTTGAGAAACTTCACTGTTGTCTGGGTACACTTGATGGAAATAAGGGAAATTAATATATGATTGTTGCTCTGAGTATTCTGCGGAGATGGTGGTCACCTGTCGGTCATAACCCCTTGGTGGGCCTCTAAGTATTCTGTGTCAATGGGTTGAAACTTTATACTGGATTTAGATTGGTCCTATTTATAAATTGCTCTCTTAGTCTCTTTTCAGTTGCTTCAATGTATTTAAATTTCTGAAGGTCAAGATAGGAAGTTTGGCAAAAAATGAACACAATTTGTTAATAAAAACTGTTATTGTCTTTTTTGCCGATTTCTGGTGGGAACTCGCCAAAGCACGCTTATAAAACTTGCTGTTATAAAAAAATTCTGCCGGATAAGCATTATTTGCGCCGAGATTTGCGCAGAGTCGCAAAAAATGGAATTGCATTGCCACATGTTGATAATCTTCTAAAATTTTTAAAAACTGCATTTTAATATTAAAACAATCCATTAAACGACAGTAAACGTATATTTTCAAGCACTTTTGAGGCTAAATGGATTGCTGAAATAGTGAGATGCAAGGAAAAGTGGCAATATTGAATTTATTGTTGCTGTTTTTGCGTGTCTCAAATCATATAAAAGTGTTTATAAATATACTTTTTAAATACTGTTAATATGACAGTTTTACATAAAAGCATAAAGTAAAATCCTGCCAAGAATAGCTGAAAAAGAATTTACAAACAATAAAATACTTCAAAAAGCTTACCAATTTTATTTTCTGGAGAAACTGACTGCGTCTCCGTAGCTTCAGTTTCTTTGGCTTTTGAAGTCGAGCGGTTTTTTCCAACTCGTTGCCGTCGCCCTTTCTTCAAGCCGTGATTCTTTTCCTGTAAGCGTTTCAGTTTTACTTGTTTTGCCATAATCTGCCTCTTTTTGTTGACCAAGAGACAATGCACGCATGTACAATCTTTAAAAGGGCATATTTTCTTGTGTCCTTTGAGTAGTGAAATTTGCCCGTGCGCTGTACATTGGGCACAGTGTTGGGCTGTCCGTGATATAACTTCGGGTATGTTTTTCGATTCTCCTTCAGCCATATTAATAGGTCTTAAAGCACTTTAACTACAGTAAAACGTTGTGAAATCCCCAACGTTTTATCAAATTATGTCTTCAGTTGAACACTAGAAGTCTGAGGTTCGCGCCGCTAGACAGACTGATGCCGGCTAGCCAGTCAAATGGCTTTTAATTTCCAACCTTGACCTTGTCGGTCAAGGACAAAAAAATATTCTCAAAAATGACCCCCAAAAAATACATTCGCTTCTATAAAAGTCTGTGTTAAAATAGCGATATAAAAGCAGACTAACTTGAAAAATACCAACCCTTTGAACACATTTTAACACATTTTTTAAAAGTAAAGTAGAAAATTTTTTTTTCAAAAACAATTTTTTGCGGTCAATATCATTGACATTCTAAAATGTTGCAAACTTGTAAGGTTGGTATTAAATATATAACTTTATATTTTATCGTGAAATATAGCGAGCAAAGACTGAAAAAATAGATTTCTAAGCAGATACGTAGTTTTTTATAGCTTTGATTTTGGCTTTTGCAGTAAAAAACACACACCCAAAACAAGGAATTGTGCTTCTAGACCAATGGGCGCCTGGAATCTCGTCAAATATTTTTGCAAAAAAAAAACACTACATGGTGCAATTATAACTTTGAATATTTCCAAACTATTGAATCATGTTTACAATAAAACGTTTGGAATGTAATACTAATGCAACGAAATTGAAGGCATAGACGGCACTTTCAATCATGAAGTGGTTTTATATAAATGAAGATCAAATGAACTTGACATCGAACTTGATAAACTTGACCTTCACAAACTTGATTACCAAGGAAAAGCGCCACTATATTTTCCTTACATGACGTTAAGCACCCAACAAACCTGTACACCCAACTCTGTCGCTTTAGTTTCACCTCCCCCATACCAATTGCAGCGGAACCAGGGTGGACTGATTCATGACCATGTAGAATTTTCTGGAGATATCCGGCGTGGGTTGTGCCATTGTTGGCGCATTGGCGTGTTAAAATTCAGCTAAGTTTGGCAACTTGCCAGTAGCCTGTGTACAGCCGTTAATACTTGCACGTCTCGTCAAGAGTAACGGCTGTACACAGGCTACTTGTCAGCGCACGCAATACAAAACTTTAAAAGGAGTAGTATTGGTATAAATCAGTAACTTATTTTCCGAAAAATTTTCCAAATCCCCCCCCCCCCCAATTCTCCTCAAAACCGATAAACTGGGTAGACCCTCTCTCCTCCGCAGAGGCTTGAGTTTTCTTAGGATTTAATATTACGATGCGAAACATTTCACTACACTTTACATGGCGGATCTTGGAACACGTGCGCCAATCAATCTCGAACCATGAGCCCGCAATCCTCTGTGGAGGCCACTGAGGTGGAGGCTTGCGGGGTGGCGGTTGGGCAAACTTCACCAAACTTTAACTTTAGGGGGTGGGGGATAGAGGTTAGGGTTACAAGTTACAACCCAATAACTTATTGCTGATAACGGTTGATAATGGGGCCGCTGTAATTGGCAATAGCTGTTGTGGTTTCCCAGCCAATGAATGTATAAGTATGATGGCAAAGTAAATAAATAAAAAAAAAATTACAATACTATATTGTTGATAACGCAAGGAGCGGCTGGATGAGGCCAATTCGAACGCATTCTCGTCCCCAGAGCCATTTTCACTCGGTCGTTCGTTAAAATTTTCGAGCGGGACTTGGAAATTCTTCACCCAAATCACAACATTCCAACTCTCCATTCGAAAATTTATGGTGTTCCAATTCAAAATAATTTTAATGACTCTTTTGTCTGGAACACCAACATAGCCGCCATGGCCTTTGTTGAGTTGGTCCCTGGGGAATGAGTGCAAACATTCTATTCTCAAACTGCAGGAAATACCGTTACAGAAGACTAAAGTTTTATTACTTTCCCAGAAGATGTTTTTAACTCACTGAACAGTCTCCCTAATTATTACCTCCAGTGGTTGGATAGACTTGCTCCAAGTCTCTCTTTGTGGACATCTATATATTGTACATCTATATTGTACGTTACATGACGTACCGACTTGGGAGAAAGTTTGCGTTCAACCAGGTCTTCTACAGAGGGATATTTATTCTAAGACATCCTGAAAAATTGTATGGAAGACTTTTGTCATGTACAATATATAGATGTCCACAAAGAGAGACTTGGAGCAAGTCTAGTGGTTGGAATGTCTTATATTCCCACTGATCTGAAAGTAGCGCTGGATGGTAGTCATATTGTGTGACCACCACAGAGCTACTGTCAGGGTTTATTTTAACGTGCAGTTCTACACAAAATGTGCACTTCTAAATCCATTTGTGCAGTTCTTAAAACTCAAATGTGCAGTCACCAAATTAACGAAAATATAACCTCAAAACAGTCTTCTCTTTTACTCGTTTTCCTTGTGGATGCTCCAGATGTCAGAAATGCTGTCATTGAGCATCAATAATCTAAATGTTTTCTGGGAGAGGACCACCAGACCCTCATATTTTCCTCACAAATCACATACGCGCTGGGGTAATGGAACAGGATGTAAAATTGGGGCGAGCGAATTAAGCTATCCAAAAGAGATTAGAGTGGGAGAACCTAATATTCTTTGCTGCCTAAGCCCTAAGGTTATTATATATTGAGTATTCATGATTCCCAGTTACATGTTTTGAAACAGTTTTTGTGGGTGGTTGGGTGAAACAAATCTTTGCCATAACTTACGAGCCTCTAAATTCAAAATTTGGGGGACACCCCCTATCTGCAGCTCTCCCATCGAGAATCGAGTTTGTCTGGCCCCACCCAACAACACCTTTATTCTGCCACCTATATGCAAATTAAGAGTCTATCATAACTTACAACGTTACCTATAAATTTACGTTAAATATAGATAAAAATCATTTGACCCCCAGTCAAATACCCTTTGACCACCCAGTCAAATACCCTTTGACCCCCCAGTCAAACCCGTGATGCTTCGTAACATGCCTAATATGTGCAGTTCTAAATTTTTCTTAAAATAAACCCTGGCTACTGTGATGTTGTTGACATAATAGAAGAGGTTCTAACAATTTTGGGTTTGAGTGGGAACGGATGAACATTGACTAAATAGAAATTTGTCAACAGTGTCCTCCCCGTTAAATTTGCCCGTGAATAACTAATGACATCATACTACGATACGATGGCTGTTTAAAACGTTCTAAAACTCATCAGAAGAAAAGTGGGAAGCTATATCTTTCAAGTTACATAGGAATTGGAAAAGACATTTGGTTAATTTTAATAATGCAGCTAATTTAAAATGTCTTGTCCCGATTTGCCGAAATTTTGACAGACTTTAAAATCTCATCTCATAAATATTCTGGCTGGTGCCTGGTTGAATTCAAAATGATATTCTATCCAAGTCCTAGCTTTCATATCATGATAAATCCCATTGTGCCCATTGGTAGACCCAATTGAAAATAAAACTGATCTCATGAGAGACTGGATAGACTCTATAAAAAATGAAGCCAATTCGAGCGGGACTTGGAGCAAGTCTATTCTTCACCAAAATCACATGCAACCTATGGGCTATGGTCTTGTGACCGTACCATAAACGACATTATCTTTCAATTCACAAAAAAATGACCCACGCAATGCAATATCTTATCTGATAGAATTGAACCATCAATGATTTGTTCTCAATTCTTATGCAAACGCGACTTTAATTGCACAACTTTGTTATCTTATATAAATTCAATGATTACATTCATTTCTGTATACGGAGTAAAAATTTAAACTATTGGCAGTATCTGCTTTTAGTGGAGAACAATGACTCATTTAGGTTAATAGTTTGAGCAAATGTTTGCCAAGCCCCAACAGTTTTCAAATCAGCATGGCTCCATGTCACTGTTAATAGCCAAAGAAGGCTTTTGAAATCAATGCCTCCCCACATGGGCAGTAAACACTGCAGAAATAAGAGCTTTGACTTGTTAAAAGCACGCCCCCATATAACCAGCTGTGTTATGCCGGGAATCGATTATTTCCCGTTACAATGGCAAGCTTATAATACTGATTACTGGCTTTGACATTCAATATTTTTGAACGTGCAAAATAAAAAAGTAAATTGCAACGAAGCGCGCGAAAAAGTTCCAGATTCCGAACATTTGTTCCAACATGGCGGTTTATGAATACGAGCATAGATCCGTTGGGAAATGCATGTAGATTTAGAATTTACCTGTGCAAAGTGCCAAAGCGGAAAATCGCTCGTAAATATATTATCGAACAAAGTCAAAGAGTTCCTCGGAATCCCACAAAAATCCGTTAGTTTAAGCAGAGTCAAAAGTTATATCCCTTAGCTTTCTAACGTAATAAGAGGACCCTAATTTGAGGACCCTCGTGAAAACCACCTCAGGGTAATGAGGCTTTCCTCGTAATTTAAAGTATCTTATCTTATACGGGAAAAATATATTAAAATAAATAAGAAAACCTATATTCAAATATTCATATTAATTGCGGATAGTAAGGTAAGGTTAGGTAAGGGGAGGGGGTGGTGGTGTTAATCATCCTCACTTGCAGCTGAGAGCTATGCTGAATTGCGAAGGACGCAGCTCAACCTGATATCTAATCGAATGCTAGCTTTCTAAGGGCGCCTCTGCCAGCATCGTCGTGTCTGATCACGGAGCGCAGCTACGGTGGAAGGGTCGGTTAGGAGCTAATTCCAACCCACCTTGTCAACATTCCCTGTGGGGGGAGACCGCAGTACAGAAAACTTACAACTTTCGGTAGAGCGTCGATGGACTCTTTTTACATAAGTGTTATGAGCAGCGAGAATCGAACTCACGATCTCAGAGGCGAAAGGCGCTTGCTCTGATCGATTACGCCACCACTGATGAAACCTTTCTCTGCAATATGCGAGGACCTGATAATTAAGTGGAAATTTTCTCGAGCAATTTATTTTGATTGTTTTCTTTAATAGAATTTTTTTTTAGGTTGAGGTCACAATGGAAGGAATTTTCTCGTGAGGACGCTAGCAATTTGTTTTCTTTCATTTGTATTGTGATACTATGGAAACGATATTGAAATATTTCGCAATCCTGAGCCTGTATAATTTAGTCATTGTAATACACGGCTCGTTCGTTCAATTATTTACTAATTAATTTATTTCAATAATAAACCGAAAACTAATTTAATAACTTAATAATTACAACTGTTCTTTGTCAGCTACAGGAGGAAGCAACAGATATTAACTTATTTAAAGTAGAGATGAAAGTAGCAATTAGTGAGTGTATGATGTTCTAATTGTTCTACATTATGTTCCTTCCGCATTATTTGTTTTGAGTGTTTAAAAATATCTCAACATACATTCAATGAAAATTTTTGACAAATCAGTTTTGGTTAGAGCTAAGGGCATGCAGATCTGCGAACAAGTTGCAACAAGGTAGTTGTCATGCCGATATCAGGATGTGTTCCCACTTCTTCTTTTCAGTTGTTTTGACAAGTCTGGAAGAACTTGTTATCACCTTGTTACAAGATTGATGGTTAAGGACTTGCTACAAGTTGTTCCAATAACACTAATACAGGCTGTTCGTAACAAGTTGCTACGAGCTTGTTGTCATCAACTTGTTAACACCTTGTTACGTGCAGGCGATATCAGACTTGTAGGAACAACTCTGTTGGCCTCATCAACCTTGTTACAAGATGATAGCAACTTGCTGAAGACTTGTCAACAACTGGCAACAAGCAGTGCGAACACATCTTGTCGACAAACTGTGAGATTTTTAGGCGTGCATGTTCAGTCTAGTTTAATAATAATGATAATTTTTATTGATTTTGGCAATTAATAGATAATTATAATGGTGATGATAATCCATTGATTTTGTATTAGAGGCCTATGTATCAAGCTCAGGGTGAACTACATTGCAAGCAACTGAGAATCGTGGTTCCTCTTCGTATGCATGATTTTCCTCATTTAAAGTACAGTTATATTTATCCCTTGGCCTACTGCTTTGTTTATATAAGGACATAGCGGTCGTATAGGGATAATATAATCAATTTAACTGTGGATTCGAGGCAGGCGTAGTAGGCATACAATGTATTTTATTGCAAATGACTGAGATCTTAGTTGCTGTAACAGTTTTTAAACCAGAAACACGGTTATTCGTCCCTGGTGCTTTGTTAACTTGTTAATTTGTTAAGCATTCGCTCTACAACGCAAACTCGCCCACCGGTACTGCCAGGGAGGTATTTTACTTAACGCTGTTCGTACTGCTTTCACAGCAGTGTTTTGTTATAACACTTTAGCGGGTTTCCATTAAAAACGCTAACTTCACATTCATGCTGTTAATGCCATAATATTTAGCAAACATTCAGCAATCACAGTCATTTCAGCATTGTCCTGCGTCTTACATGCTATAAAATATCTTTAAGGGTGATTCGTGAACTCTAAATATACAAGTTTTGCTTTGGGCGGTAACATACATACACCAAGGAATAATGCTTTCAAAAGTTTCAATGGCAGCGCGCTGTGGCAGGAAATGGAAATCGCTTGTTCAACGGAGTTCAAGTTCGATGCAAGCACTTCTAGATCAAACGGCGAAAAACAGGCAACTCCCTCGTGGAATTTCACTACAAGTTTTGGACGAACGACATAATCTGAACCAAATTCGTGACTTTCTCGCGCGCGCCTTCATCGCGAATAACGAACCGATTGTGCATGTCCTTGGCGAGCTTTACTACCCTGCCGTATCTTTGAATCTCAGAATTCCCCTCATCGAGGAAAGATTTAAAAGCTTATTCTCCGAGAAATCCATGCTAAACAAAGTGGAACAGGGCTTGAGTTTCGTCGCGGTAAAGGACAACAATCCCAGCAAACTGGTCAGCGTCATGTTCGCAGAGAAGTACACTGGACGTATTTATAAGGGAGAGTCCACACTTGATGATCCGCTATGTAGGACCGGGCTCAACCTAATGCGGACAGTCCATGAGAAAGCCGAACCGATTCTAGAAGAGTATTCCGCAACTCGTCGCATTGTCTTCGTATCGCATGCGGCAACACATCCAAAATATCGCAGTCTGGGGATTATCGAGCATACCTGTGATACACTCCGTGCTCGGCACGTCGACGAACGCGCGGCGTTGTGCTGCCTGATGACGTCGCACAGGCTCGCACAGTTTCTCATTCAACGTTACGGAATGGAGGTCATTGCTGAGGTTTTCTACAAAGATTACCAGGACAACGGTCATAAGGTGTTCGAGAAACTTTCTGAAGAAGAGATATCAGCGAAGGCTTTGATCTTGTGCCTTTGAGTTCCGAGAGGATGTTCTTGAAGTGAATGACATTATATATTGTAGTATTTGGTAATTAGGAATTCGGAAACAAAGACGATATATTAAACACAATTTAGCAGATAATACTGCACGAGATTTTTCAGACTAAGAACCCAGACTGAGCACTATAGCTATAAGTACATTTCACGACAAATATATGAAAACGCATCTTCGTGAGCAAGTCTTACAGTTCTACTTTCGATAGGCATAGAGATTGTCAAAATGAAACCTTTTATGATTTGGTTCGCCTTCATATAAAAGCGAATCACTGCGCTTTACGCAAATGCGCCAAAACGAGGCTATAGTTAGCCTTTTTTTGGCAAATCTAGCATCAAAGGCTGGTGGTTTACACTGTCAAAATTTCTGTGATCACAGTAGGAATTTTGCATCAGTTTTGAAGGATTTGTACGAAATGTTTGAGCAAACTGACGTAATGTTCAACACTGAGTGAGTTCCCTCAAACATTTCTTACAAATCCTTCAAAACTTAGAATCTATAACGATGAAAAATTCTTAGCTGTGATCATAGAAACTTTGACAGTGTAAACCAGGCCATATATACAATTTGTAAAAATGTCTTGTAGAATCTTGAAATGAGTTTCGGAAAAAAAAAGCAACGAATTTTTTGAATTGGTATATAAAAGATTGCAAATAAACTCGAGCGAATATAAATATCAATCTTTGCCTTTGGAATTAAAAATGTTGTGACCACATGTTGTGAACATAGTCGTATCGACTATCGTGGACTGTTTTATATAATTGATAAGAAACTCAAGTTTGTAGATATATATATTCTTATTGTATGTTATAATGTAGATATAAATTTGCAGTTGTATTTAACTCAAAGGCGATGTAAAACGGGACAATTTGTACCGATGATTCGCAATGCAAATGAGATTGCACGAAATCTGATTAGATTGCAGAAATCGGATTGGTCATGTAAATGTAACTATTTGCATTGAGAATTGCCGCTAAAATTTGTAACATGGCCTTAATATGTAATAACTCTTTAAAGGACAGCAAGAGACTTGATGTTTTAGAATATATGGAATATGGACTTAGTCTCATATCTAGTTTAAAAGTGTAAAGTCTTTAACTTATATGTGAAAATATTTATTGCTATTACATTTTGTGAAGTACAGCTCGAAATAAAGCCAATAGGCAATAAAATACCAAGCCAACTTATTTTTGAACTTGGATCATTGAGCAGACTTGAAATTCCATGCATTCTGAATTTAATGTTTTGCAATGACATCTCATGACCTGGTTTCAAACAACATCATGTGATCAAAATGAAGACGCATGATTGGCCAATTTTCTTCATAAATTACAGTATTTGGCTTGATCATTGGCTTCGAAATACATAACTAAGAAAAACGTGTATTTTAAAAGCTATGCAAATATTATGATGTTTGAATCGATCTTCTTGTGTTCTATAAATCTATAAATCTATAGGTTGTAATTTTGTTAGTAAGTGGGCATTGTCATAGTTAATTACATACTTTTTGTGCCGCCCACGGGAATACAAACCATGCGGCTAAAGGAAAATTTGTTTCGGTATTTGGAATTAACGGACTTATTTGCGACTTATAAGGTGGCTTTTATCATGCCACAGTTCAGTGCACGTGGAGGGCATTTACACAAAGGAATCTCATTAGCATCTCATTACTTGCCCTCCATCTGCTTTTAAAGTCTCGTGGGGTTGCTTGGAAGCTATCTATTTAAACAAACTTCTTTTATTTAAACGGCGATCGCATTTCCGGATGAAGGGTTTTTGTAGACGGAAATTTCCAGCGGAAGATTATATAGAATGTTCAGACCAGCCTTTTGCATTCCATTATGCATATAGTATAGGTTTTGCATATATTATAGGTTTTGTATATATTATAGGTTTTGCATATATTATAGGTGGCGCCTGCGCATTGCGCAATCAATGTCAAGGGGATTCAAAGTCGGACAAAAAGACTTACGCCATGTTGAATCTGAATCGTCCCCAGTCGTCTCACTGCGCGCGCTTTCCAATTCGCACGTGCTCACAGAAACGACTGGGGACGAGTCAGATGTTGAATAGCAACGTTGCGGAGGTGACATAATTGTCACACGAAAACTACGTCGAAACAATTTGGCCCGCGGGTCTGAAGTCATCCCGCTCGCTATTGTCAGCCCGGGATGAATGTAAACACAAATACATTTCAGAGCGGTCTCGGCTGTACACTTGGGCCTTGGCCTCGGAACAACGCATGCTCACAAAAGCACTGTAAAAAAGAAAATGGCGAGCAAGAGGAATAAATTGGAAGATTTGTGATTTTCGTACAGATCTCATGTGAACATACTGAAAAATCGATTTTCATCCCGGGGACTTTCAACTTGCAAGCAGTGGCGTAGCCAGCCCGACAATTTGATCCCGCTATATGCAAATTTCAACTCATTATCATTATTCATTGCTTTAGAAATTTATTGTGTTGATAGTATATAAACATGGCAATATTTGCATAGCGGGACTGAATCGTCGGGCTGGCTAACGCCGCTGCTTGTGACAACTGTAAAAATCCACCATATATCAAATTATAAATAAATATATTAACAATAAAATCATAAAAGTTTTACATGCCGTCCATTCGTTTTACATCATCCAATGAAGCAGTAAGTTCATCTAAGACATCCAGACCCATAGCGTCTTCAACCTCTTTTGCCGCTTCACATATCACTGGAAGAGATCAAAGAAAAGATCAGTGCCGCACGGAATCATAGAGATCATAAATAACACTAGAGGGGGCATCGTAATCTTAATTCAATCAAAGAAAGGGAACGCGGCTATTGGGGGGCAAAAAATTAAAATGCTAAAATAAGAGAGAGTTTGAGCCAAAATCTCTAAATTCTTGTTTATGGCAATTAAGTAGTCCCGTTTTGATTTTTACCAAGCATTTTTACCTCAATTTTGTCTATAACACATTTTTGAGAGCGCTCCAAAATAATGAGCTGCATATTTGTCTGGAGCGAGAACTCAAGTCCAAAAAGTGAAGCCAGCTTCGTGTTAACCGCGCAGACAAAAACAATAGAACTGACATCCAATACCTCCTTTAAATTTCCACCATCTTGGCAAGGAGTGTGCCGAAATTTCGTATTTTGACATCGATTTAAAGAATAATACGCGAGTTCCAAAAAGAACTCAATAATCGGTGATCAGTATCGGCCCTTGAATATTGGTTGTCGAAATATCGGTACATTTTCATATCGGTGCATCACTTCTCACCTTTGTCAAGGTCCTCCATAGTGGTAGCTTCATTAAATACAGCTTCATTAAATACAGTTTCTATAGCTTCGGCAGCCAGCTGTACTTCCATTTCGTCTTGTTCCTTTCCTTTCCGTAACATTTCCGATACATCACCCACACCAGTTGCCTTACGTACACTTTCACTGTCCACTATATCTTTAGGCTTCACCTATAACATCATTCACAGAACTGTGTTTACACTACGGTGGAATTTTTAATACATTTATTGGACCTATAGCCCTATAGACCCATTGCACTGACGTCGCAAATCCTTAGAGTGTCCTCCAGATGCTCCCTAACAATATCTGTTCGGGTAAAACAACCACATACAGCGCAAAAATTGACCATTTTAATACAAAATTATTATAAAGTTTTACAAAATTTGCTTTGTTTACAAAAGTTATATTATGCATAGATTGCTAATTTGTCCTCCAGATGCATCGTCACCGGCGCTGTGACGTCATGTGCAATGGGTCTATACATACGATTACTATTTTTAGACTTTTAGGATTAGGGAAAGAATAGGGTTAGGATTAAGATTAGAGCAAGGGTAAAGGTTAAGTTTAAAATTTTAAAAAATACAAAATTACAAAAGTCTAAAAGTAGTAACTCCCCTTAAAACGCGACAGGTATAGCTCCTCTGGCAGGAATTGAACCTGTGGCCCTGCAATTCCGGTGCAGCGCTCTAACCAACTGAGCTACAGAGAGAGTTGTCGAGCTCTAACCACAAGTTCATGTATAAATACTAAGGTGATGCCAATGTAATGTGTATGAGCAAATAACAGGAATTTAGGCATCTCACTCGATATATAATTCTGACAAATCGGAAAATGATCAAGATAAGGACTCTGGATGATTTACATATTGTACATTGACATATGATTGTTGACATTGCTTTTTAGTTTTCAATATTTGAGCGAGTCATGGAAATGACAATACATTTTTATTATAAAATAACATGTATATAACGCGTGCTCTGATTGGTCGAAACCTGTGTTTGGATCAGGCCATCCAAACACGGAAATTTAAAGTGCCTTCGCGGGAATTTTAAACATGGGAATGAGAGTTAAGAAATGAGAGTTAAGAAAAGCGCGCAAAATCGCTCGCAACATTCCTAAGTGTTTGGATCAGGCCATCCAAACACGGAAACCATAAAGTAATTGTATATTACCCAACCCTTGAGTTGTTTTGTTTTTCATTTACCCAACTTTTTACTCACTCAATATTTTGTTTACCCAACCCTTTTCTCTTCGGTGCCCCCCCCCCCCCTCGCCAAAAATAATGACCGGTCCTTCAGGTTTAGATTTGATTTCCACTATACCACTACCGTTGCCATCAAGGGATCATTAACCAATCAGACGCGTTTAATTCTACTCGATTAATCAATCGCATGCATACTTAGTCAGTAAATAGTAGCGGTAGTCAAATCTAAAACTCACTATTTACACGATTTTAGTACATTCATACCTTCGATGTTAAATTTCTCAATTCTTGAGTCACTTTTTCAGCTGTTTTAAGAAATAAACAATTGAAATATTGTTGAGTCTCGAGATTATTTGCCTGTTTCAAATACTATATACCAATTTCGTTTGATTATGAATATTTCATGCCCTGAAACGATTTCAAGTAGTTGTGAAACTCGTTAATAATTCATGAAGAAACCACAAAATAAATCATGACCATGGAGGAGTTTGTATGTCTGATACAAAATCATGCTGATTCATACATAAACTTTCTCACCAAATATCATTTATTTTAAATTGTTGAAGAATACGAATGTTCTCATCAAGACTTTTTTCATGCACCTTCGGCTCGCGTTTCCCGCTTATGTTGTAAATAGTATTTATAATGTAAAAATATGTTGGGCCTAACCTATCTGCTGTTCGTTCTCTGATGGTGTCAAAGCTGACTTTGGCGTGGCTCCATTAGCATCTTTACTGGCTTGACTCAATCTCTCAGATTGCGCTGCATCCAGTTTATTTATGAGATCAGCTGTTTTGTCAAGATTTGTTTGAACATCCCTGTGATTGAAAAATAACATGAAGTTATGTAATCAGAAATATCATCATATTATTTGTTTCAAGAACCCATTTCCACTCAGGAAAATTTTCCGCAGAAAGAAAATTTTGTAAAATGTGATTGGCCAACACAAATTTTCCGTGGGAAAAAAATTTTGAAGTTGAAAATTTTCAATTCTTAACAATGCTATTTTCGGAAAATTTTCTGTCCGTGGAAATTTTTCCCGAGTGGAAAAGGGGCCTTTAGGAGTGTTCGGTTTGCCGCCCAAAAATAGCAGGTCCGAGACCTGGTCGCATATGGCACCATATCATGATTACTAGATTACATTGATATCGAAGGAACTAGACTCAGTTCCGAAATATCGCATACTCGAACCGACCTGACCGCGTAGCTCAGTTGGCAGAGCATAGGGTTGGTATTCCAAAGGTCGTAGGTTCGATTCCCACCGTGGTCAGGCATATTTTGCAAGCTTGCCCGGTGTGGATATACACTCAGAGTAACATCACAAACATCATATTCACCTGAGTACACCAACACAGAACAAATCATGAACTTTATTACAAATTGAAACTGAAAAAACTTTATTGAAACTGAAAAATTGAAAACTTTATTACAGGCAAGCTTTAGAACTGATAGAGGATCAATTCTGGTTGTAATCATGGTGTGTTTTGGTCAACTCACTTTGCTTCTTCAGACTTGATTGTTTCTAGAAAACATAGGACAGTGACAAGTTACTAATATGAAATGAAGTATTATTAATATATGACGAAACAACAGTGGTGGATCCAGCAAAGTTTTTTTTGGGGGTGCTAACCAATGGCGAAACGAGCGCCGAAGGCGCGAGATTTCTAGGGTGGTCCGGGGGCATACTCCCCTGGAAAATTTTAAAAATTTGGGTCTCTGAAATGGCATTTCCAGCATTCTGAGAAAACATACTGAAAATTTTTAGATTCTCAAAACATTTAAAAATTCAGAATATTTAATATTGGCTATTCTGCTATTGTCAACTGGTGATACGCAACTGAATTCCTTAACATAAGTTGGTTAGAATTAGGATAAACGTCATTTTTGCACCCCCCCCCCCCCATGCACCCCTGTTGACCAGAGCCTGGGGGGGTGCGCCCCCCCGCCCCCCCTAAATCCACCACTGCAAAACAATAATATTTAATGTGTTATTTCTATAAACTGTAGTCATTTTAACAATACCTTTAGGTTTTAAAAATGACATGTCAATGCCTTCCTTCTCCAACGATAACAGACCATCTAGATCAGAATCTTTAGAAAAGAAAATATGAACTTTGTTAAGCAATAAATATAATTGCTTTATTTTGGGGGAGTACATGCACTACGTTCATTTATTTGCAAAACCTCGATTACAAAATCTAGATCTTTATCGGCATATTTTCCGATATTGCACTGAAGACGAAAACTTTATCAAATACAGTAATTATATACAGGATTATAAAAAAATGCCATTTCTATTTGTCCTTATATGTAACACACCTGATAATTCTGTAGACTTTTTTTTGTCCTCAACAATCTGTAAAAACATTATAATATAGAGAATTATATTGCTTGCTGTCGTCATTACTGTTTGAGTAATAACTTGTTCATGGCGTTGCTACACTGATAAAGTGATGAGGACAAAAGCAAGAGTGTGACATTCATCTCTGGAACAGTCTACATAGTCCCACATTCTTATCTGTTATCGTTCGTGAAATGGGTACACACATAAAAATCTCACAACTTGTCATTACGATGTGTTCGCAACAGGCTTGTAGCAAGCTTGTCAACAAAGTTGTGACAGTGCTGTTACTTCATTTTTAATTATACTCTTTTTCGAATAGCAAATAGCGGAACTTCTACTGTCAGGACGTGTCCAATTCTTGAAACGATTTAATTGATTTGTAAGCTCAAGAGGAAATATTGGGATTCCTGGCTACAGATTTGAATATATTATTCCTAATTCACCTCAGTTTCTTTTTTGATTGCTTTCAGGTTTTCCTGTTTGCTGCGTTCTTTTTCTTCTTCTTCCTCAAGTTGCTGGAAAAATAATTTATTTTATTTTAGTGAGGAACAGAATTAAAACCTCCGAAGAGAAACTTTCGAAGAACAGAAGACAATAACAATCAACCACGACTCCACTTACATGAGTTTTTCAAGCGCAGGTACAGAGTGCAAGAGATGGGGGGAAGCGGTGGGGGGAGGTGCACATCCCTCTTAGCCTTGGCAAAGGGAGGGGGTGGGCAGTGGTGCAAGGGGGAGTGTCACTTTTCTTGTCAAATATTTCTTATCATTTTTGGGATTTGGAAGACAATTACAAACAAAGATAAAAAAAGCCAAAACGAGATAGTAACATGACTGTGTCAGATGGTCAAGCAAGACTACAGAGTAGTGCCTTGCCTCCGTAACTCCCTTTTGTGATATGCACTTGGTCGTACCCTAAAGCACGATGAGTGATGACGGCTCGATGAGCACCCCTATACCTGGTTTCATCCTTGCTTACCTTTTGTAGTTTGTTCATGAGTTTTGAGTGAGCGCCATCTGTGAGTGCGTCCAATACATGATCTACATAATCTTTCGCGAACAGATTGTCTTTTACGAATGCTTGAAGACTAAAAAATGATCAAAATATGGTCAAGGAACTTCAAGGAACCAGGTTAATAATCAATCACATGCGTAGTGAGTGAGGCAGCGGTAGTGGAAGTCAAATCTCAGGGCTCAAAATAACGGGAGACAGGTCTCCGGTCAAAATGATCGGTCAACTTGATTTTAGCTGGTTCAAAATCTGTTTTTGACCAGTCATTGATACGCTTACACTAACAGTGAAACAAACTATTAGAAACTTGTTTCGATACATCATAGTTTCATGTTTTAATTCAAGACGTCAGCAATCACATTGGAAGGCATGAAAATGTGGCCGGTCAAAATGACTAGTGAGGTAATAAAGTGACCGGTCAAGAGGCATTTTTGGCCGGTCATTGTCCGTTGACTGGCCGTTATTTTGAGCTAGGAATCTAAACCTCTCTAATAACTTCGATAAAGCAATCCCTTAGTCACACTTCTGTATACATAATCCTGTCTAGGAACTTGCTGTTACTATCCTTGGTAAAGAGAGATTCAGTCTTTGAGAAAGAAATATAATGCAACAGCAAACGTACCTCTGAGCATAATAAGCACCCGTACTATCCCCATATGTACTGTAAAGTAGGTCTGAATCCTCCTTAGTGATCGTTGCCATGGACGAATCAAACGAGGGTGAAAATGAACTGAATGGTCCATACTTTAAATAATTGACTGAAAACAACCACAAGACAGTCAGTACATACACAGAAAGCTTCTCTTGCGCAGAAAGTTTCAGAGCTCATAGACTATACCTGGTGATGCTTTATTTTTCTTGTCTTCTTGAAACAAAACAGTTGAAAGACTTCCTGTTGCTAGCTTGCCAGTAACTGCGCCAAGATTCACTGGAATTGACTGAGGTCCTGCTGTGGCTGAAAAAAGGAAAGGGAATAAGAAGGCGAAGGTGCTAAATCAGTCATGTTTTCGCTCGCTACTCTGACTTCTAAAAGTGCTTATGCAACCAAATTTCACACCGCCGTAGCGAAGATGCAGGGGGGTGTAGTATCGCATTTGCCGACAACATTTCAGTCGCTAATTAATATTTCTTTTCCCAGCGAGCGGGGAAGGTGTTACATACCATTTTTCACTAATATTCTAATTAATGTACCGTAATTTGCTAACTTTTTCGTAAAGATTTTCATAAATTTATCAACATTTTTGCTATAATTATTACGTTTTAATCCGAGCCACTCAAATATTTTCGCTGACTACGAAAACAATTCGCCGATAAATCCGTTATTTTGCCGACAAAATGTTTTTAGGATGTGTCACACCCCTCCCTCCCCTCCCCCTCCCTATAGAGACAGCCCTGCCCCGAATCTCAATTAAACCATTGAAACTCTTGGGAAAATAAAACTGTTTCTTTCGGGAGCAGGCAAATAGTGCAAAGATGAGCAAGGAGTCTTACCATCGACAGAACAAGGGTTCAGTATGGCCAAGCTTGTGTTACCATCAGCATCTTTACGTAAGAACCCAATCTAACAATAATAATGTATTGAATATTACTCATCTTGACAATCGACAGCTTTCAATCAAAGAAATGGCGGAGGAATGATATGCACACAAGGCGAGATTGTTTTTAGATGGAATTTTGATATAAAGCACTTGAATTTACATGCAATATTGACTGCGCTATTGATGTTTGAACATTGAACTACTATTTTTGAAAATGCCAAAAATTAGCATAAAACAACCTTATAATTACCGATGTAGTTTTCTTGTTAAATAATAAATATTTTTATTTTAGTTGTATCTCGCTCAATATTGCATGTAAATTCAAGTGTTATATATCAAAATCTAAGTTGTAGTCCTTTCTGAATGGAATGATCTTTATTCCATTGCGATAGCTTTTATATATAGCTTTTACGTTACATGAAATAAAACAGTGTCCCGTTTTTTGGGGGACACCCGGTATATAAACATGAACTTGAGATATATACAGCTCGGCAGGGCTCGAAATAACGGCCGATCAATGATCGGTAGCAAATTGCTTTTGATCGGCAGAGAAGCAAGATTGTCGATCATCTTGATCGGCAAGAACCATCGTCTCAAAAACATGGTTAATGTCGTTAACAGACACCATGCAATACTACGGTATTATCACAGAACATATAAACAGAACCTATACTGAGGCCAAAAAAAAATATGCGGGTTTCCGGTTTCCTCTTGTTTCCTTTTCAAGGTTGGTTTTAACTTTTTTTTTGAACTTTTTAAAAATTTTCCGGCTAACAACCGGACGCCATTTTGTTTAGTCAGTGTTTCCATATCCAAACATAAATTTCCCTAATATTGCCACAAATTTTCATTTTCCACAAACTTTTTCCTCTAAGTGGAAACACTTACAAGCGTGATCCAATAAAAAAGTTTAGGGTCGGGATTTTGGCGTCCAAAAGCTAGGTAGGGTCGGGAAACCGGAAACCCACATATGTTTTTTTGGCCTGATTGGCCAGATTTTCATTTGATCAGCAGAAAATCATGATTGCTTATCAGCATGATCGGGAACGTTGGAAACGTATTTCGAGCCCTGCTCGACAACTGGCCTCTGTAGCTCAGTCGGTTACAGCGCTGAACCGGAACCGATTTCTGCCAGAGGATCTATAGTTGCATTGTTCGCAACTACTGGCCTGGTTAAGTCTAATAAATATATGAATATTCACGTTCGAAAATTCCATCTAGTAAAACCCCTCTACAATCAGATAGCTCCATATTGCAAAATCTACTCCTACAATGACTGTTTGATTGAATGAATGAATGAATGATTTATTTGCCACACACATCGTATTATTAAAATTTACATAAATTTGAAGAATATAAATAAAGTGGCGAGGAGACCTCATGAAACCATTAGGCTTATTTTGAGATCACCTCAAGATATTAATATAACTGAATAATGCTTATATAGAAAATATAGGGATATAGAAAATAATAGATATTTAACTCACAGCTGTAGTGCATTTGTGCGGCACAAACTAATTAAGTAGAAATTCCATCATAGTTTTCTTAAAACTATAGAGGCTAAGTGAATCTTTTATATTTGTTGGCAGAGAATTCCAAATTTTTGGTCCTTGATAAAGTATTGTAAATTTTTTGAGGTTTGTACGACAAGTGTGGGTGCGATAGTTCGTTGCTGATCTAGTGTTGTAATAATGTATTTGATTATGGCGAGCGAATAAGTCAAAATTAATCAAGATTAATCTTACTTACATTGCTATTGGGATATTTCGTAGCTAACTTCTCAGCCGCCTTTCTCGCTGCTTCCTCGGCTTTAGCTTGGATTCTTTGACCAACAGTATTTCGTTTCCTAAAATATTCACACGTTTTGTTTAACACTATCGACTGAACAAAATCATCGAAAACCTGACTTGGAAAATTCGATGGGAATTCTGCAGTGCGCCTCTTTCTATTTCATTCATGCCAGACACCTTTATACTTCATTATCTAAGCCTGGTTCACATTCATCGTAAACATCGGCGATGCCCATTGTCGGTGGTCATTGATGCATAAAATGTTTTGTGCATTTTCTTCTTCGTTGCTCACAGACAATGGATCGTAGAACATCGCCGATCAATGTGAACCAGGCTCTAATACGCCTTTTCTCAACCTATGTTAAGAAACAATGGACTCGCAAGACTTCGCTATATTACACTCTAAACCAAGGATCTATGGGGTTACCACGCCTCCAGCAATTATGTTTCTGGACAGCAAGTTCGTCCAGAATTGGCGCGGCGACGCGGCTTTTTCCCTCTTCTTCTTTTCTTAGAAAATAATGCCTGGTTCACACGGCTAGCACTATTTTCCATCCAACAAACTGACCTGACGTCATTTTCGGAAGATGGAAAAGGTGTTAAATGGCTATATAACTAACGCAAACCCTACCCCTACTACTCTAACCCCTAACCCTAACTGCAACACTAACTCTAACCCTAACCCTAACCCTAACCCTAACCGAATTAATAAAAAAATCCAAAAAGAAACAACTTTAGAAAATCGATAGGGCAGTTTGCTGGATGGAAAATAGTGTTAACCGGTTCACACTGGTCGTAAGAATCGGGGATTTCCATTGTCTGTAGTCATTGCTGTGTAAAATGCTTTGTCTGTCGGAAAAGAATACAATAGATCGCCGACGAATTACGACCAGTGTGAACCAGGCTTAAGGCCCGTGTTTACACCTGCCTCCTCCGCAGGCCCGCGTTGCGTCATGGAAAGCTCACGATCTGGCGAGGGCCTGCGGAATCTTGTAAAAAAAATGGCGCCGGCGTCACGTCAGCAAGTAAATTTCTACATAATCTTGAATATAAACAGATATAAAAAAGCGGCGTGAAACTTGTAAATTAAACTGGCGACTCTTAGGA